>OY365816.1:9954179-10134633 GCA_959347315.1 Bimastos eiseni | reverse complement strand
GTCAAATTATAGATATTTCATTCTAGTATTAGCTTGAAAAGAGCTGAACTGATACTAGCTGTAATTTTAAGTAAATGTTTGGAACAGCACGAGCTGCTATATTTTGTTGTTATTTGTGACGCTAAATGTTTTTGCTAACACGAGCATAGACATGATCATTTTTGGTGTTTGTAGGAGTCTGTGCCGTGCATTTCTTCTCATTGCTAAACCTTGTCCCTCAATTTTATTATCTACAGTAGTGCGCTGCTTCAGACGCTCTCATGCATCCAACTGTCAGACTCGGAGAGATGTTGGACTTCACTCCAACTAAATATCTTGCTTTTAAGGTCATCTTTTGCTATTCGTCTTGCGGTGCTTCCCGATATGCCTCTTTCACGATGAATTTCCCTGGGAGAGTTACTCGTACCTGGGTCATCTTCTCGGCTACAAATTAATTTGGACACACAAGCGATGTTAGCAGGATTGTGCCGTGCGTACCGATTTGCGTGGTTTATGAAATGAAGCTTCTGTTTCATCAATTTTTCGTATCAGACGATTTCAGGTATATTTATTCCATCCTCTGTTAGGAAACTCTTTCATCATTTGAAAGGAATTGAATCCCTTATCAGTTTGCAAAAGCCAAACCAAGACTCGATCATCGTCTGTCAACGGCACCATTTTGCGTCACTAACGACAAAATAAAATTTGGCAGCTAGGGCTGTTCCAAACATTTTCTTTAAACTTAAACTAGTACCCGTTCGGCTTTTGATAGGCTAATAGTAGGGTGAAATACTTTTGATTTGATGCATTAAGTATAAATAACTTTCAAATATTGACGGCGTTATTTGCATGCAAAGTCGGTGCATTTATGCTGGCCCACCCTGTATATATATATATATATATATATATATATATATATATATATATATATATATATATATATATATATATATATACTTACTTGCATGCTTTCAATAATACACATGATCATGACTTTGTGAGTTATTAATTTTTCGTGCAGTCACATCATTAAAACTCAGGTCACAGAATTTAAGAGTATTCTACTGATCAGTAGGGATAAACTACAGACTGCAGTGAGTGCAGTACAATTGGCAGCATGCAGAATTGCAGATTACATGTTTTTTTCTTTATTCAGTGCTGAAATCGTCAGCGATGAGACAAAGATGGAGTCTGCAGCAAGGCCAGTCCAAAGGAACAAGAAACGTTGCTTCAAGTGTAAAACTCGCCTTGAACTGGCCTTCGTAGAGATTGGAAGATGTAAATGTGGTGAGTTATGATTGCATCAGAATCAGGTATTCATTATAGTGTTAAGCGAGTAGTTTGCCATTGCTTCAAATATTCAGGCAATACATGATTATTGACTTGGCCCAAAATAAGCCTGCTACAATGTGAGTATTACTAAAATAGGTCAGTGTATTGCCAAAGGAAGGTTTATAACAACTTATGAACATTACATGACATGTTTGCATTCTGAACTGTGACATGACCCGAGAATTGATTATCTTTAGAAAGGGTATCTGCCCATCTCGTCTGTTCATCTCAAATGATTTCATGTGCAGAGAAGATTAATGGTTGTGGTGATCCTTAATTTCCCCATTCGTGTTCTGAGAAAGCACATACCTGCACCTCGTTGTGACAAGTGCAGCCTGCAATCATGGCCCCATGAATTCACCTTGCCATAAAAGGATGACCTGACCTTTATGCCTTGGCTCCTCTGTAGAAAAATGCATTGAGTGGAGTTGGGGCAGGTAGAAGGAGTTGGGTGTTTTGAGTAGGGCATAATCAGAAATCGCTTCGCACATTTGCCTCGCCCCGGTTTTTTGGGACAATTCAGAAGTATTCACCTCAGCAGATATTACATACACAAATAGTTAAAAATAATGTATTTTAATTCAATAGTTATTTTATAAACATTTAACAATCTAATATGAAAATTAAAAATTTTAAGCTGCATTAGTGGTTATTACAGCATAAACATTTGTTTTGCTAATCTTCATTATGCAAAACTGCAAAAGTGATGAAAGTTGAAAATTTTACGGATGGTACTCACTGGGCTAGAGTTGCCACTACTATTCGGTTCGTACCTGGATCCGGAAAATAGTGCATTCAAATACTCAGATTTTAGTGGAGATTGTCTACTCGGTTATGCCCTAGTTTTGAGTATGATGCATGGTCTGAACTAATATATAACTGTAAATTAAGTTGCAGCTTGATTGATTCAGAATTAGACAAAAATTGAATTGAGGGCCGTCTACATATAATGTACGCAGCGAGGGGAGGAGGGGGTTTTAAAATTTCGGCCATTTTGCGTACAGGTGCGTATGGTGGGGGGAAAGGTGGTCCCAAAAATATGTACGTACGCAAATATAATTGTCTAATTATAACGTCCACAGAATATGAAAATCAGAACTATAAACCTAAGCAGTTAAATATGATGCTTAACAAAAATAAATAGCCTGTGGTAAAATCAATGTCTTGTAGATGTTTTTAGCTATTTAACCTGTGCAACGGGAGGGTAGAGCTCAAATGTACGTACGCATGGGAGGAGGGGTCCATGAAATGTACGCGGTGCAACAGAGGGAGAGGGGTCCGAAAATCTGATTTTTTTGGGCATACATAATATATGGATGGTCCCTTGCCACACAGATTTGTTTGAAAAATTTGCCTGTCAATTTTTAAGATTGGTAGTTGTTTTTTGTTGTTGTAGACTAAGTATGTGTAGCCACTTTGTGTTGGCCAATGCTTTGTTATGCAGTCTTGGTGTATTACCCAAAATTATCCTAAATTTGGAATGTCCAATTTTAGGAAATACATGGATACAATAATTAAGAATATAGGGTTTTTTGACAGACAGAGTTTTTGTGTCAACTAACAATTATATTTGGACGGTATCATATGATTTGTGATGAAGGTATTGCAACCTTCGGAGCTATGAGTTTTACAAAGACACTTATGTTTAAACTTCAGGATGATTTGGACCTCTTCTTTTGTAATAGATTGAACTATCTGAAAGATTAATTTTCTCAGTGAGAGTACTATTCCTGGATATAACTATGGTAACTTGTTTATTTTTTAATTGGGAAATGACAGCGACAATTATAAAGATTCTGACTAATTCTTTTCCAATGTAATGCCGTTATCCAGTTGACTTTAGCACCATTTTTTTGACTTGTGCAAGCAGCAATTTTGAAAGTAGTTAAAAAGTGTTAAGTGTTACTCAGGTTGTTATTATATCTTCGTTTATTAGACAACCTGACAATTTGCAGCAAATAACATTCATTTACAAAGACCAGAAAAAAGATGAGAGTGAGGTGTCTGGAAGAAATAGGTGTATTTTTTATTCTGTGTTGTGGTGCTTTGAAACTGTACACAAAAGGCTTCCTCAAACTCAATGCGTTGTTAACCATCTCGACAGGCTTCACACTATGATATTTAACAATTTAAAATGTTTTGTATGGCATAGTTTAATTGCAGCTGTCGTTATTGTGCTAATTAGGTTTGTTTCTGGCACATTAGACTACGTTTTCTGCGAAGTCCATCGACTTCCCGAACAGCACGAGTGTTCATACGACCACAAGGAGCACGGGCGCAAGGAGGCACGCGAGAAGATGGTTAGTCCCAAGAAGCACGTTGGAACAACTCTTAAGAGACTCGACTCGGATGCATGATGCGCGAACGACTCTTTGTATAATCAATCGTATATCATTTTTGTGCAGCAGACTCTAGGCAAGAGGTCGTCCATAATTATCGCAGGGCAGCAAGTTTCTAGCGAGCCTAAAATCAGTAAGTTTTGAATCGCACTTTGCTGAAGTGCCAAAGAAATTGACACTGATAGGAATTGCATATCAGTTACTTCTGACTTGTGTGGCAAAGTGCAGTAGAAATTTTCTCAAGCTGATTATTGATGATCTGCTATGTATATTTTGATTTGATTTGCGCTCGCTGAAATTGCTCTTTTAGAACCGAGCAACCTGATGTCTGTTTTCGTTCGGTATTTCCTGCAATTTCCGAGTACTATTTAAATTCGTTGTCTTTTGCCATAGCCTGTTGATCTTTTAGGCAGGTGTTATGTGTAAGATAGCTATTTATTAGGTCACATCACTTGCTATTTTTGCTATAATTTTAACTGAAAAATTATGAAAACATCGGAAAATGTTGCTTATGAAAAATGTTCGCTTAAGCTTAGAATGTTTTATCGAGGAACACAGTTTGCAATGTTCACAGAAATGAATAGACTATTTGTACAGTTTTGTTCAGTAAATATTCGTAAGAAAATTTAAAAATCTGCAAACTTAGTCTGAAAATGGTAATAGTATTCATTGTTCGAAATGGTTTTTTGTTAGGGTAATGTACGTGTCATTACCAATGTTAACTACATGTAAATGTATTCAGATATATTTTGATTTTGGTTTGCATCTGTATCGGTGACTGACAGGGGATGCTTGTTGCGGGTTTTATGGTCAGCCATGCGGTTTTACCTCTTTATTAGTTTACCGAATTGAGACTGGAAGCCTTGATTTGTCCAAGTTTTTTTTGAGTTTGTTTGCGTTTGCTAGGAGTGCATTTGGTGAAACGTCGTGAGAAATGTACATTTTTTAGAAATGAGCTGACACGAGTGTTTTCTGCTGTTGGCCAAAGTGTTTTTCCCATTGCCTTGCCATATGTTTTGCTCTTCCATGTCTTGATTTTATGGCAATTTCTGTTGGAGTGTTTATCAGTACCATCTGTGTGCCACGGTAATGTTCCATCGTTGGTGTGATCAAATATTTTCCAGCAGAATGATATGACGATCCATATGAGCATCTTCTCTTAGTTTGTCTTCACGAGCGTTTGTGGCTCCATCTGTTTGTCTAATTGTGGTACAGAGGTCATTGGGTTAGATGAAGATCTTTGGTCCGTGTTTTTATGGTCCATGTTTTTATGACCTGTTTATCTGCAGTTCCATATGTTATGTATCTGTGACCTCACTGTTCATTGTCTGCTAACATGTGGTTTTATTTGGTGAGTGTCGGTCATGTTTTGTGTGCTTCTGTGTGTGTTAAGTCTGTTTTATTGTCTCTGTCTCGATAACTAGGCAACTGTAGCTTAAATCATGTTGGCTATGCAGTTGTCATGGCACTGGGCTGGAAGTAACCGACACGGCTACTCTGCATTCAGTTTGATATGCATGATCATTTCAGTTGGCAGAGGGTTCTTCTGCTTCATACCCTGATATTCACTTATGAAACTTCCTGTAACTGAGGGTTTTGATTTTGTAAACTGAAAGTCAGTACATTCTGTCGTGCATTTGCTGAGGTACACACTGATTGATGTCGGTTCTTTTTAGTTTTTGAAATCAATACATCTCTGCTGACTTCTTTACTGCAAGTGGTTTCTGGCAGATTGTGTTGCCTTCTATTTGCTATTTTTCTGTCAACAATGTTACGATCAACTGTTGTCAGAGAGGTGTACTTTGTATTCTAAAGTTTTCATCTTTGCACCATTGTCATCTCTTTTAATTCTACACGGTGCAAGGCTTCTGCATTTACCATCTGACGCTACAGATCTGTTAAGTCTTCATTTCTAATCCAGGGCCCTGTAATTGTGATATTGTCTGGGTTTCTTGAAACCCCAACAGCAGAGATGATTTCGTATACAACCCAGGGTGTTAATGTAGTATTCAGTACAACCTTCTTTTGCTTTGCTATTTGTCTATTCCTGGAGTTCATGCAAAGCCAGAAGTGTGTAGTAAATTTTCTGAATATTTTGTAAAAAAGGGAGAGAAAGCTAATGTGGATTTTAGGATGATTTTTAGCGCTTATAGTTATGTTATTTGCTTGTTTATGTCATATTACTACTTCATGGGCTCAGATTTTCTGTTGCTGCAGTTCTGTGTTAGTAATGTGTCCTACAGTTTTGCCTAACTAGCAGATCATTTCGAATTTTGTTTTGGTAATGAGTTTGTTTTGTGGATTTGATTAAAAGTTGAATTTTGCTTGAGTCTTTGCGTTTGTTCCTCCTCTGACATAAAACGGATCCTAAGGGCCAGTGCAGTGGGGTGACCTGCTGTTTATGGGTTTGCATAACAGGATACATCTGTTCATTTTCTCAGTTAGCTTGGTTTTTGTTGCCTGCAGGTGCTCTCATTCATTCATTTCAATGCCTTTAGGCAATATTAGATTCACAGCTTTCACCTATATAAGTAAACACACTCTTGCCCTTTCCACCCATTTCCAACCGGTTCTGCGCAACTCAGGTGTAGGAATTTACAACGCGATTTAGTATTGAGATAGTCTGGGCCATTTTATTGTCAAATTACTTAATTACATTATTTTATTTGCTATACTTGCTTGCTTATCTGAGACAAAAGAAGCAAGTTTTTCTTACACTTATTAAACTCTAGGAAACAGGAGTTTTCTTCTTCATAAACTGAAGCAGTTGACATTTGCTATGTATGTAAATGGTCCATGGTATAACTTAATTCAGTACTTCTCAACGTATCTGATGCTGCGGACCTGTAATTGTTTTACCAGACATTCTGCGAGTGGTGCTTTTCAACATTAACTGAATCACATGACATGTTATTACTCTTAAGAAAGCTTCTATATCACACCTTCAAGATTTCTTCTACTCAGAGGCCCTATGATCAAACAGTCAGTTGAAAACGAACGGTGCTCGAAAAGCGGATTTATACTAGCAGAGTCACCATTAGTCTATTAAAATTTATGTTTTCTGAATATCGGCTGTTTATTACAACTAATTTTTTGGCAAGTTTAATCGTTCAACGACAGGCCACACAGGTTTTCCCACATATTTTTGTGCACGCTTGTGGTTAAAAGATTAAAATGGTGAATTATTATTACTGTGTCCTATTCTCTTTTTTTTGATTGATAACACATTGTTTATTGAGCACAATAAAACTGGTGATTCCGGTTGTCATTTCACATCCTAGTAAACCGATCATTTTGCAGGCTTGTACCGAACCGCGGGTTACAGTTAAAGTAGCACTGACTTCATTGACTAGGAAAGCAGTTGGAAGTTGAAGCTAATCTACTGTACTGTTTAGATGAAGTAAAGAACACTGAGAAATTCTTCATGAAAACTCTCTCTGTGCTGTAAATGAGGCAACAGCAGCTCACCAGTTTATAACACATAAAATCACGAAAAAGACTCTTTTTTTTTAAACCTTTTTAATATAAAATAAACCAGTACCAAAAGAAGCAAAAAAATATAAAATGCATGTAAAATTCTTACGTCAGCCTAAACAGCAATTCACATAAACCTACGCACCGACCTGCAACAGTCCACATTATACATTATTATTCTAGGTTCATTTTGTCCGATATGCCAGAATTTAAAGTCAAAATAGCCAGATGTCTAAATGATCCCTTTCAGTTCTGTTTTTATAACATAATTGACAATCCTGGGCAACAATATACAATATCACATTAACTTAAAAGGAACATGATTATTTTTTCATCATGCTGTACGTTACTTCCAAAAATCCTAGAAGAATAGTGTTTGGCATTAATTTGTTGGCACATTACTAGAATGCTACAGCATTAATCACAGTTATAATTATGCTTAAAGAATGCCACATATAGCATTAAAATTACTCAACAATCAACCATCCTGTTAAAAATTTATTAGACAACACAATAACAAGTTAAATATTTTACTAGACTATATAAACTGCACAAAATTATATTAAATATTTAAAGAACAGACATAGAATACTGCAATATGTAAATAAGAAGAATATTCCAAAAAAGTGCTGAAAATTCAATACAGAAATGCCCATTAACAGATTTTGCTGCCAAGACTGCATGTGGTATTTTAGGAGCACATTTATAATCAATTATATGATCATCTTAATAAACAAGAAAGCAGATTAAACTTCATGTCCAGTAGGTGATAATGGCAATTAGCCAATCAAATTAACCAACTGAGACGTAACAAATAAATTAGGATTTGACAAGATTGCTTTTCATTTCTCGTGTGCATCAATTCACTTGTGTGAGACAGTAATAAAGTAAAAAAATTTATATCAGAAAAAAATTAACAGGTAACAATTTGGACCATAAATTAAGTGTTGTCATGTTGAAACACTAGATTGTTGTAATTTGTTAAAGAACTTGAGATATGGGATTTGTAAACAGATCTTCTAGAAGCAGATTAATGAGGTAGTGCCTGTCACAGTTAGAAACCTAGAAGTAAAGGTTTGTGAAAGTAAAGTGGTTCACAAAGAACAATGCGCTAACAACAATAATCAAGAATGTCCGAAGTGAAGATCAAATTCACAGACCATAACAGATTTGAAAAGTTAATCATTGAGATATGAATGACTATACACATCCCTCAAAAGCCTACACCGCATCACCGGGCAACAGACTGAGCAAGAAACCTATAAAACTGTTCCAGTTAATGCCACATGGCGACAAAATTTGCGTTAAAAAAACACAAAGGACAAACAATGCTGCGAAACAGAAATATGTTTGAGTATAAATCGAATCGTTCAAGCATTGTTTGTCAAACTACAGCTGAACACTGCAACTATCAGTCTAACAGATGTTTATGTTCTAGACACTGAACTGGAATCCAGTGCAGAGCGTCACTGGGCTAGAAGAGACGATGGAGACAGAAGGAACAGGCCCTCCAGGGAACCGAAGAACATAGGATCGGCTAGCGGTGTCAGACCCCCGGTCGATGGAAAGTCAAAAAACAGCTGGTTGGCTGTGGACAATGTGGTGGAGTTGACTTGCAGAGCAGTGGTTGTCGTGATTGGCAAGGAGGTAGGACGCGAAGCTGGGGTTGACGTCGGGATGCTCTCGGGCTCTGTCTTGAAGGTACTCATGTTGACATCTGCCTTGCACACTGGCTTGTGTGCCTCAAGGACAAACTCCAGTTGGTGTCTCAGTTGCTCCAGTGTCTTGATCTCTTTCTCCAGCTTCTGCGACTCTTCTTCCAGAATCTTGGTTTCCTGCACAAAGAGCAAACACAAACTACATTGTAGAAACAAGTCTCTGACAAAAAGTGCTGATAGATTTAAAATAAAAATTATATCATGCAACCGAACTTACAATTTTGATCTACAATATTTATTGGTTTCTGAAAAAGACGAATTTGAACGAGTTAACTAAAAGACTAGCAAATAAAAGACTAACAAACCTTTAATTAAAATTAAATAACTAAAACATCTAGAAAACTATTGCCAAAATTCTAATAAATAAAACTGTAGACATCGAGATTAGCTTATTTAACAGTTCAATAAATTTTATTGGATTTTTAAAGAACAACTTTATTAATTCTTGCCCATGAGTATCAGATGATAAGGAAATCTGAATATAGCTAGGCCCCGTGTAGGCATCCTGGCAGGGCACCTTGTTACTTAAACCCTCTCAGGTTTTAAGCCCAGAACCAGAACGTTAGTAGGCTCACCTCAAGGAGGACATTTGTCTGGTCAACTCGTCTCTGGCGACACTTGGCAGCAGCCGTCTTGTTGCGCTCCCTTCGTCTCCTTCGCCTTTCCAGCTCCTCTGGTGTCATCTGGAAATAAAATTACAAATGCTTATTTTCAGTTTTGGAGTTAGTTAAGACTATGTCTTTCCAATTTCAGCCCAGCAACCAATACGATGATCACATCAGACATTATTTAAATATGACATAAAACTATTGACATTATGCATGACTTTTCAGATAATATTATCACATATGACATTATGCATGATTTTTTTTACAAACAAAGCATATCCAAGAATTGAAGATTCTTCATTCTGAAACTCAAGCATTAGGCCCTACTCATTCATTTACATGATTATTACAACTGAATCATTTAATAATAGTTCTATATAAATTCGTAAATTACCGTTTAATGTTTATGCATAAACTTCCTGTACATACCTCTTCATCCCGACAAGATGGGCGTGGCCCTGGGAGGCGGCGAGTAGGTCTCGATTCACTCATGGTTTGGGTCGATTCGCCACTGCTATCGCACTTTCTCGTTCGTTTTCCTCCTGCCATCCAGTCCATGCTGTTCGAGTCATCCTCGCTGTCGTTGGAACAGTCGCTCATCCCCGAGTAGGAGGTCGATTGTTCCCAGTGAACCTGGGCAGACGATGAGTCGCTCTCCATCACGGTTTCCGTGCCAACCGATTCGCCAAATGAGACAAAAGTGCGCTCCAGCGCGGCAAGTGTCGTTGGCGTAAAAGCGAGCGAAATCTCGGCCGATGGAAATCCGTTTGACGCTATTTCAGAACTGATATCTCCAAATGTCTGCAGAATAAAATAAGGCACGAAAATACAGCAAACTGCGTACACAAAACCGCTTGAAATTTGACAACATAGAAATGTTTTAGGCTGATTCCGAAACATAATGTGTTAAGCGAGGATGGATTGACATCATAAACTTCTAGAATACAAAAACCTCGTTGAATGAGTTTCATAATTATTAAGAAAAATTTATTCCCAAAATACAGTAGGCTACAACCAGAGATCCGTATGCAGGCCCAGACCAGGCTAGCGTGAGCGATCTATATTCTGACCTTGTAAACAACACGACGCTGACGTGCATGTTTTTGGCTCAAAATAAAATTCTTACAAACTGAAAATTTAAAACGCATTCAATCAGCAATTTGATAGAAGTTATCCAATTAAAAACAGGATAAATCCTTAAAACAGATCTATGCAATATTTAATTAAATAATTTATTATATCGAGAAAACTCGGACTAGCTCTCGCCAGAGAGTGCGCACCAATGTTTAAGAAACTTACCAGTTGGGCCACGTTTTCTCTGCAGAAGTTATTCACCATATCCTTCATGTACACAATACACGCTGGATCTCACGTTTTACACTAAATCTTGAATTAACTAACCGCCGGATTTCTTCACAGTCACAATGATTCACACCGATTCGCGAAATGACCTTATATACTGTTCACTGCATAGCCATAGCCATAGCCCACGCCTAATGACGTCATTTGAAGGAATTCCGTCGAATCGATCTTGCCCCGTGACGGAAACTGCCTGCAACGTCATTTGAAGGAATTCCGTCAGCAACGAACCAGAAGAGTCGATCTCTGTCACGTGGTGGAATTTTCTATAGAAATTGCTATTATTAGCCGCAATGACGTATGATCTATTCGTATCCGTTGAACAAAATGATATTATTGTTCTGTGTTGCTCGCAGGCGTGGCCTGGATTGGTCCACTTGGCCTGGGCTGGTCCACTTTGCCTGGGCTGGCTCGAGGGGTACTAGGAACTGGAATCAAGGACTCCAGCTGCATTGAGCGTTCGTGGAATCGGATGAGTATGCCGAGATGATCTCGGGAACAGCAGGAAAACAACCATTTTATGACTCATAAATGACCTTAGCGAACGACGGCCTTGTTCCTGACTTTGACCGCATAGCTATCTGTAGGCTTTTGTTTTCGCATATTTCAATTGAAATTTTGATGGTGACAGTTGCCGAACTTTGTTGAGTGCTTATTCCTAGATAGGCCTTTTTACACAATCACAATCTATAGAATATATAATAGTCACCAAAATATAAGTGTCGCGAGAACCAGCTCATAACAGGCGCTTAGTCAAAACAAATTCGATAGGCATGCATGGTCAAAAATGTTCCAGGTCCATATCCAAATGTGTCGTACAAATCTGTCACCATACACAGGCCTACACGTAGACAAGTTACTAATAGTTGTATGTCTTGGGTTTACGCGTTTATCTGCGCTTGACCATTGAGGTCTAAAGGGCTGGTGTATGTCTCTTACGAACGACAGGTCAATAACAATAACTAGCCGGCGTGAAGCCTGCTACGATGCACGTGCGTGCGCCTGCGTGCGTTTATGATCGGAGGCATAAATATCGATGACTAATGTTCGATTTGCAGCTGACTGTTGAAACGTCCATGTTGACTTCGTGAGTGGTTGACATTAACATATTGAATATGTATAGTCTATATATGTTCATGACATTTAGTAATTGGTGACAGTGTCAGACAGTATTTTTAGGCGATTAACAATAATTATTTCTTCAAAAGTTATTTTTTGTTGGAGGTGTGAACATTGGAGAAACATTTTCAATGGGTGCTGGATCTGAACGAAGAAGAGATTGGGAACCTACGCCATAAATCATCTGCTGGCATATAGGGAGTGACCGAGCGTAATAATCGGTTGTAGACCATTATAATACGAAACTGATAATTGTGGTTGCATACGCCAAAAGCCCAGTTTTAGTCCAATGTGTAGGCCTTTGTTATAGGCTCTCGTGCCACTTCAGTCGGGTAATAGGAGGCCTATGCTTTGCGTGGGTGGACTGTAGTTATGTTAGGCAAACATCTATTGCACGGCATCATTCTTTGCATTCATTGAGGAGGTGGACTGACTAAATATTTCTCAATGACGGTTTTTATAAGCTGGACAGAATTCTATTGAGCTTTCAATAAGCATGGGGTATATATGAGGCTTACTCAAGGACACTGATTACCGGAAATGACTTGCGAAATGCCCTCTTTTGATGCAACACACAATCACATATTTGAATGTACAGTCGCCCAAGCAATGAATCAAAGCGAATAATAATACATAGATGTAGGATATAATTAATAATAATTATAATACAACCATTATCTTAATTTATACTTATTATTATTATTTTTTTTAATTTTTTGCCCCGAGGTACATATATATGATCCCTCAGAGACTATGAAACTAACCTAAACCGTTGGTTGTCTGGAATGGCCTTGCTAATCGATCTCCTGAGTGGAGAAAGTCCCTTTATTATTATTATTGTTGTTGTTGTTGTTGTTGTTCTTGTTATTATTATTATTATTATTATTATTATTATTATTATTATTATTATTATTGCTATCATTACTACTAATATTGTTACTGTTGTTTGCTACTGTTGTTTTATATATGGCAAACGACCAGACGTCGTGGTCATGCGGCAGGTGCCTCACTTGGGATGTGACCGTTTCGGACGCCGCGATTTCACATCTGACAGCGACATCAACTGGAGCAGGAGAAGTAGCAAACCGGTCATGAGCTGTTGCCAAGCGAATAAAATACGCTTCGATCACCGGAACGCTTGCTTTTGTGGGGGCACTGAAATCCAGCGGAGCTTGGAGTTCCGAAGGTTTGAAATTTGTATTGCAGTTGGGAGTCGTGGAACGAAGGCTAACCGATGTGACCCATGACACACTCAAGACTCTCTGTAGCTGTCAAGCGCGGTAACGCCATCTGCTTTTCGTCAACACTACTATGTTAAATAATATATAATAATAATAATTGCAATAATATATAATAATAATAGTTACAATAGTATAATAATAATAATAATGATTATGATGATGATGATGATGATGATTATGATGATGATGGTGGTGATGATGATGATGATGATGATGACGACGACGATGATGATGATGATGTTGTTGATGACGACGACAATGATGATGCTGCTGCTGCTGCTGATGATGATAATAATAATAATAATAATAATAATAAATTTAATTTCTAATCAGTAGTACTCACAGGTGCCCCTTCCCATACTGCTCTTCTTCTGACAAAACAAACAAACCGCAAACGGTCACCACGCACACAGACGTACAGAAACACGCACGCTCACACACACACACATCCAAACAGACTTATAATCAGACACACGTAAATCATACACTCTCACAAACGCTTGACACGCATCAAATCTCTAAGGCCAACACAAACAGCTGTTCCTCGTACCAGCCAAGACAGAGAGAGCGTCATCATGTTGACAAGAATTGCACAACACCCAGCCTTCAACTCAAATCAGGCGTCTGATTGTCTGCTTACACAGGCTCTGCACATCCTGCCTATGCCTACGTCATTTGGCGGCGGAAAGAAGACCTCTGGGAATCGCCACGGCAGGGTTTGCAGGCTGAATAGCTGTCAATCATTGTCGTCGAGTGAGGGCTTGCACTTGGTCAACAATAATTATTTTATTGTACTACGACCAGCCAGAATGAAACCACCGCTGTGCAGAGGGAGGGAGAGGAACAGCGTGCCTTGGTATAGGATGACGTCAATGCTAATCTAACCGCATAAATACAGACAAGAGGATTTTCTTCAAGGCCGCGGTCGGAAGCACTAAACGTTACACGTGAAACGATCAATGAACAACTACTATAAACACTTTGGCGTCATTGTTAGCTGTCGCTGGTAGCATAATTTTGTCTATTGATTCGTGGAATGATGGACCGTTTTGACGTTAAGAACAGCGATGGCGTAAGTTCTGACACGAGCAAATGATTGGAAGATGAGAGGGGTCGAGGTGATACGATAGGAAATGAGTTCAGCTGCGTTCACATTTGGACAAGCAAGACGAACGAAGAAGGCGTGTTGTCCAATTTGTAATCCTGCACCAGCGACGACAGCAAGTGCCCCAGGCGACGCTTTTAATATCTCGTGGGGTCCGTTACTTGGATGCAACTTGAGGGCGTCTGGGAAAGGGGTACTGATAGTACGTTCGGCTTTTTAGCCGTCTTCGGTACGAAGGTAGGCCGCGTCATGCACAATCCTTCTCCGGTTCTGCCTGTTCTTTGTTGGTACGCTGTGTCACAGTCCACGAAAACTAGACAATATTGAATAGGGAGCGTTATACATATACGCATCCTCGGCAGTGCCAGTCCCAAGTCTGGATAAAGTGGGTGGATGACGCTAATCCGGGCTTTGTATATGACACACCCTTAGTCTCAGTTCAAGCCACCATTCGATAAGTCATATTGACCGATAGTAATCAGTTAATCAGTTGGTCTCTGTAGGACTGTGACAGCGACGTTCTCTGGCAGTTCCAATGCTTTTCTCACTCGATGCCTTCAAGGACCAAAGAATTTCAGGTTTTCCAATACCTACCTCTACCTCTTCATTCTTCTTTTTACCCACAGATAGCGCGAAGGCAAGTGTGGTTCAAACCAGAGGTGTAAGAAGGTTTTGAAAAGTGGGGGGGGGCATAATTTAAAAAATACTGTTTGAATTTTTCCCCACCCCAGAAATTTAAAAAATGGGGTGGCACAAATTATCTCAACAGAGTCATCGTAAAAAGCCATTGGAGACACATAAAAAACGATTTGGGGACACATGGGGGGAGCACTGAGCACTAAAACTGGGGGACCGGTGGCCCCTGCTCCACCCCCACCCCCTCCCACGCTTGTTACACCTCTGGTTCAAACAATGGAAACTTTTCCCAGTAACTCTAGTTAAACCCACATAATTATACGCTTGTATACAGGTATCCTTGGTACGTACTTTGACATGTAGGCCTATAAATTATGATGAATTTTATGTCATAAAGTACATGCCATCTATCGTCATAATTCATTGATAATTGTATCGAGCGACTCTATTATGACCAGAGTCAGGTGTAAACAACAACTGGTTGATCGTTTTACCCAGGCTACCGGTCTATCACATATAACTATCACAGACAGTCGTCACGTGATAGTTATAGGCCTCTGACGATATAGGTCTAAGCGCCTACGTTCGTATAATGTCGTCTACAGCTGTTCATGACATGCATACTGGCCTACCGGCTTTCTAGGCATGCGCGCATGCGCATGACGTCATTCCCACGCATATAATTATGTCGTCCTGTTGTAAGGTCAGTGGTTGGTCTTAACGTCGGTCGAAAAAGAAGAACACGTATTGGATGAATGAATGAATGAATGAATGAATGAATGAATGAATGACGCGAGCAGTGATAAGATGAAAACAATTGAGCAGCTGGAGATTAGAGACGAAGCTTCTCCAGAAGTAATTAAGGTGGCTAAGGCACAATGATATAAATGCGAACAGGGATTCATAACAGAGGGAAGCACAAACGACGGACCGTTGGCTCTAAGACATACTATAATCGATGCATCTGCATATTTCCCTATGTGAGTAGTAGGCTGCAGGCCTATTACAGAGAAACTCAAGCACAATTCTGCATTATAAACTTAGTCTACACACAAAGCCTATACGTAGTACGTAGGCCTACATTTACGTACGTGCATAGAAACATTGGCCTACATATCGTTATTAGTACTAGGTATTACGTGATATTGTAATAGTAGATTATCACAGGCTTCATAGGAGTCGAATTTTACTGTCCGTGAGCCTGCAAGGCGCCCTCCTGTACCGGTGCTGCTGTTCATTTAACCAACGCTGTATATAGAGCTTGGACTGATTAGTCAACCTTATGAGGTCAGCTGGTATGAAGCCCGCGTCCTTCTGGCCTTTATGCTATAGGGTGTGACTTTCAACCCTCTCCCCATCCGCCCCCAATTGCTAAGTCACGAGACGCTAAGTTCCCAAAGAAGTGAGCATAGTTCAACTGAAGGTTAGAACAACCGACTACTAAATGTGGGCTGCTGTGGGTAACTGCCCATATATGGCACCTAATTTTAAAAGAGCGCGCTGGTCTACTCAGAAGGATAGCCTTTCAAGAGTGTGGAATTATTCGAGAGAAGATAGCTCTCAATTGAAATAATCTTAACCCGGATGTTGCATCGAAGATTAGCTGTGAAGAAAGGACGGTCAGACCTATCAGTTGATTACGTGCGCCGTATACGTTAATTCCGGAATTGCAGGCAAAGGCGTATGTAAGCTTTGACAAGCCATGCAATCCGACGCACACTTTTATCATTCATGGACTTCCAATGACTTATGATAGGAAGGACAACAGATAGTCACGGGAGGAAGTTGTTGTTCAACGATGTTAATTAGATGGGAAAAGCAAACAATCCGATCTATATAGGCTGAGCATTCGTAATCGTATTTCACAATCGTATTTTCCAGAAGTCATTAGGCGATACTATAAAACTAAGCTCATTCACGAGTTTCCGGAGACTCCAGCAGACACTATGCCAATTGTTGTTCGTCTTGAGAAGAGCAGAATTAAAATTCATTTAGCTTGCGTAATCAGCGTAGTTCTCAACTTCTCATAATCGTCAATGTGATCGAAAAATCTTTTAAGGACGCGAAAGTTTATGTTTATATATATATATATATATATATATAGCAGACAAAGTTACCTTATATGCGTATACTTCCACATAAACTATAGAGGCGGATAGGCCTACTTAAGGGGCAGTAGATGGTGGAGGAGATGGAGCTGTTTGTATAACCCAAAGTTTTATAAATATTTCATAAATATCCTAAATTTCATCCTTTTTGCTGCGTTTATGTTTGGGAATTGAATTAAGTTTCAAAGCTGCCTCTCCAAGCACAGGACCAAGTCTTCGCCTGTGACATAAATACATACATACATGCATGCATACATAAATACATTATACATACATACATGTCTGCACAGGGGCGTCAATCCCTTCTGAGTGATGGCGGAAACCCTCCAGTCCCCAGTGTCAGGAAGGCAAGATGTTCCCCCTAAGACCAAAAAATATCCCCCTACCTGAAATTGGAGGCATTTGCTTCCGGACTCCCCCCTATCTAGACGCCACTGTGCTCACTGCCCATACGCATACATATTTAAATACATACATGCATGAGCACGAAATATGAGCTTTAAGTTAAGCAAATGTATACGGTTTGGTCAATTTACAGTTCCACCGGATGACACACAGAGGCGAAAGAGAGGGTGAAACATGAATTAAAACAGAAATGGAGTGACGGGGGAAAGATGACGTCCTCTCGACGTATGCCATCCGACCACTGAGTAAGTAGGCCGCGAAATTTCTATACCAATTTGCACCATTTGGAAAATCTGTTTCTCTTGAGAGACTTGGCTACAAGCAAATCTAGTGAAAAAAATTTGATCAAAACATCCGAACCAAAACTTAGTTTGCTGCTCTTAAATAATAATCCAATGTAAAGATGTAGGCTATTTTAGATCGCTCTAAAACCCATTGCGACAAATACCCCATGCAATGCACGCAGACTGTCGACGGAATGAGGCAACAGTCAATCAATCAATCAATCAATCAAAACTACTTGATACAGTGCCCCTTCAAGATATCTACTCAGAGGCGCTCAAAGTTGCAGCAAACCAGCCTTCATAATCAAGTGCATCATCGCTGTCAAATTAAGCTTACCCAGGGCAGGTTAAGGTTGTCGATAACTTTTTTAAATATCAATCGTCTATATTTTTAAATCTCCAGGGATCTTCTTTTGGCGCGGTCGCTCTAGGCGATCGAGGCCCTGACAAACCAGTCGACCGGATACGCTAGGCGTCACACCTTGCGTATCCAGATCGACTGGTTTGTCGTACTACATAAATAGAAAGAAAACGACCATTTACAGAAGGACTAGGTTATATAAAACTGTTACGCTTGAGCTTACTACAGTTCATACAACTGCTTAGCGTACAACAGGAAAACGTCATATCCCATGTGAATAAAGCTTAAAAAATACAACAACATGACGTCAGAACTTGCAGCAAGCAAACTGATTATTTTTAAAGACATTACAGGCTACCTATGACGTCAAACTCAATGGCATACTAACGGTTAAAATTAGCGTAGTCATGATTTACGTAATAATTTATTATGGCTCTGAACTGACCAAGATCACTTTTGGTTGAAGCAGGTTCAAGTTGTATATACATGTATGAGGTCGTTGGTTCAAGTGGTGACAGTGCTTACTTTGACTAATTACCGCAATGCTGGTCGTTCGCTTTACTATTTTTTGCTCATAACCACATCTCTAACCGAACTCGTTTCTGCTTTATAACCATCATGATCTCCGCAACAAATCAAGAAAATTGGCTTCTGAGTACTTTTCTTGAACGGACGCTACATAAATTTCAAAAGTGAATGAATGAACATCGATCGGCCTCTGAACGACTGCTGCCCTCTACAAATTGCTCCCTCCCTTTTCCACCCAAAGTTCGATTACTGCAACCTCCTCTTTGTACTTGAATCCTTCCAACTAAAAACGTCTGAAGCTGATCCAAAACTCATTAGCCAGAGCTGTCAGTAGAACGCCCAACTTCCCAAGAATCATATCACACCCATCCTCAATATTCCATTTAGCCAATGGAGTAGGCCTATTGGTTAAACATTTATGAGCGAATTCACTTCAAAGTCTTATCACTACTATACGACTTTCTACAATACTCACAAGAGTCCCTACCCACATATCTTAGCGAACAGGCCAACCGTAAATCCAGTTCTACCTGATCATCCTTCAATCTCAGTCTTTCTTGATGCAAGAGATCTCCACTCTGAAACTATATGAACCCCGATTTTTTTATCCTGCTTTCGTCACGTGGCCAATCACCCACCACAATCTGCCTCAGGCTGTTCCAGGTCTCAACCTCGGGCTTTCCACTCAAAACTGAAGCGTCATCTCTTAAAACTCATAGCCTGACATTCGATCCTTCGCTTTCTCACTTTCTCCCTGCACGACACTCATCCTAATAGTAACTCTGTACCCTCATCCTCTGGCAACGCACCTGGACCTTCAGGTACCATTTACCAACCTTTGGACAAGTACTCTGGTTCGACTCAGCGCTCGTGCGCTGTGCTTAGCTTTCGAGTGGCGCTTTAGAAGTTTGAAGATTACAATTATGAATGGAATGTAAAATATCGTGTTCTTCGTTATCTGCTATAATCACCTGAAAGTGACAGAATAACCATGCCAAATGTCCTTAAAGTGTAGGGTAGAGAGGGAAGATGGGAAAGAGAAGTGACGAAAGATGAGCGGGAGGAAGGATTGGTTACCACAATTTGTGGGGCAAAGTGACGCTCTTGCAGGGGAGTCTCGATGAATAAATTCACAAGCAGCAATAAAAAAATTAATTTCCGAGAAATTATTAAAAGAGCTACAGACACGAACTCAGACAAAAATCGACCGGTTATAGACACTACCGTAAACGAATGGAGGGTGCAGGAGGATTAACAACCATATAGGGTAATCTAGCTAGGAAGGGTGTAATTCTAAAATATATTCTATTTCAAAATTCCTGTCGTGACCACGCAGATCTTTTTCTCATATAGTAATCGTGCTTCCTTTCTTATAAAATAATATTTCCTTCATTTTTTCGCACTGGCCTATACCGCGTCCTTGTTGCCAGTTAGAAAGGACTTAGGCCGCGTGTCTCGCAAGACTGCACATCTATAACTTTGGTTTCATATATCGCAGCCTACGTAGGCCCTGTTAAGAGTAGCAGACCCCAGCACTTGCCTCTACGCTTTGCAACAGAATCAACATACATTTTGCCTGCTCGGTGACGCTTTAAATGTATAATCCAACCCTTTTTAGATTCATTCCATCATTGAGGGTATAGTCTTACCCGAGGTGAAATCACCCTGACTCATTAAACGATCAGGGTTCCTGAGCGTTGGCTTTCGTGCAACACTGTAACTGTTGTAACATGACGGTTCACTTTGTACCCACGCCGTGAACTTAATTAAGAGATTAAACTAACCAACATGTCTGCGTTTTTAGCAAATCTGTGTTAAGTTTCTAAAGTTCATAATTTTGCCTTTGCAAACGGCTGATTAAAATTAATAAGCTTATATTATACGGAGAGTGAATACTTGTAGGCTGATTAGGACACAGAGAGTCAAATTTAATGAAGTCTCAAGGGTAGCATAATGAAAGCATAAGAAATGCGTGACTCCTTACAGCAAAGAAACATGAAGTGATCGCGAGAAGTCACATGTAGTTGACGAAACGCTAGTCACTCTTGGACCATGGTGCATCGATCATGTTGAGGTTCAATAAAACGGAGACGAGACTAGGACTCTGAGAACAGAAATTGCGAACGCGTCACCGGTGAGTCACCTCTAGATAGATCAGCTGCATGATGTGGATCAACGGTCTTAGATTCTGAGTTGTCATGCGAGTCAAACGAATTTACAATAGAAACAACATCTGAATGCTAAGAGTGCATCAATTGTGGGCCTATCTCACGCGGTTCAGGCAACGATGAGTCATATTTAGCTTTCATCTCGCACGAATGCTCACGATTTTTGTGCTCATCTTTAGTTGAGAACTGATCTTTTTTAATCATAAATACCACGATCGTCATTACCGCCGCCGCCATCCGTGTCGTTCTTTGGCTATAGCCTCCTGAATATTTTTCGGTTCCTGCACCATCACTACCTGCTATCTTCTGTCATCTGTCTGGCGCCTCTCTATCCATTTTTACCGTCGGGCTTTTCATTCTAGACTGAAGTCTCACCTGTTGAAGACTCCATACTTGATGGTCCACCGTCCAATCCTTGAACAAAACAACGCACGCCTCAACCGTAACTCGGCCTCCTCTAATCCTCTGAAAGCGGTCTCTTGCCTCTGTTACGTACCCGCTGGACAACCATTCTGATTCGACGCAGCGCTCGTGAATAAGCTGGTACTCTGCGCTTGGTTTTCAAGTAGCGCTTTAGATGGTTGGAGATTACGAATTTACGAAACGTCGGTATTGTCATTCTCATCATCTGCCTATACCTAGGGCGTCTTTACACTTTCCCCACTGGTGACGATCGGTACCCTCCCCTTCCCTTTCCAATTATCGTCTCCTTCTATTGCCCTCCAACCCTCCCTTTTCCTACGTGCGAATTTAGGTGATGGCTATGGAGATGGTGATGGTGATTAATAGGGTCACCACTATCATCGGCTTCATCGTCGTCATCATCATTAATATCCTCCTCGTCACATGAACAGCATGAACAGTAAGATTAGCGAAACCAGATCAGATGAATTGTATGTTGGTCTCAGAAACGTTGAGTTATTTAATGACTGCCTATCAGATTCGATTGATTGACGAATGTACGTCTCCATAATAATTAGAGTAAGCCTAGTTCAGATTTTGATCGGGATGTTCATGGTACGGAGGGTTAATGATGATCATTGGCCTCAGCGGTCAAGGGCAGCCAGCGAGGAGTGGCCGCTTGTTTGTTCTGGTTTGTGTCTAATATCATCTAATATTATGTTATCAAAAGTAGATATTGGTCTAACTAGGATGGTAGGACTTTACTACGTGCTAGTTATTGGCCTCAGTGGATTCAATTGCTGACTGTTGTTTTAATTTGACTCACAGATTAGGAATTAAATTGATAGAGAGATCACTTTAAGATGTTTAATTTAAGTCATGCGCAGATTACGATTCTGCGTAAATATTATGAGACGTGTTGGCCTAGCTTATGTTCAGTGCCTTGCAACTGAAGGGTCGTAATTTCGAACCAACTTCAAGTCC
The DNA here is from genome assembly GCA_959347315.1 of Bimastos eiseni. NCBI lineage: Eukaryota > Metazoa > Annelida > Clitellata > Crassiclitellata > Lumbricidae > Bimastos > Bimastos eiseni. Next base: position 10,112,483 of record OY365816.1, on the reverse strand, counting down.
CTGTGTGCCATAGTGTGTGGCGACCGTAGACAAGTTGTCTGTGAGGAAGGCAACGGGAAACCACCTCACTCATCTCATCCCCGGGTGGCGTAAAGCAAATGGACGCGCCTTCGGGCAGATAACTCCCCATCAAAGAATCTGCTGCATGTCCCACGGTCTTCTACTAAGTTTGGGGACTGCTCCTGCCTCCTTCTCCGCCTCAGGACCAACTGCATGGAACGGTCTCTCCGAACAGGTGAAGAACGAGTCATCTCTTGTGTCATTTAAATCGCTACTTAAGACATCTTTTCCAACAATCATACGACTGTACTTGACATTTTTTTATCATGTACAGCACCCTTTATTTCGACCTCGGCTGTACTACGGCGCTATATAAATTGTATTATTATTACTATTATTATTATTATTATTATTATTATTATTATTATTATTATTATTATTATCAAATATTACTAATCTTATCGTAGGGTCATCTGGAGGCTTGTTTATGAAAGGTACAAAACGATGATTACATGCGGTTGATGATGGTCTTACTCTATATGAGAACGACATTTGGCGTATACGAAATCTATCCCTGCCATGACGCCCATATAGAGCTCAAATATGACCCATTATTTTCCACATGGGACCCGTATTGAGCCCAAATTGGGCCTGTGTACTGTCTGTAGATGCTTGGGTACGATTAACCTGTTCCAATAAACGGACATGGCATGGGTTTCAGAACAGCCTAAAGAATAATTCAGACATAATGTCTAAGTGCAAACATGAAACAGACAACGTTAATGTAGTTCCACTTGGTTTTCTAGGGCCACCTTATGGCCTCGCCCTGTTCCGCTACAATGTAACAGGCAGGTTTATTGGTTTATTGGCACAGAATAAATCCAAGTCTTAATGGGACGCAGTGGTGTAGCGGTATGTTCTTTGCCCAAACAAAGAAGGGTCGCAGGTTCGAATTCACCTCAAACCTTTGCGTAACGACCCTGGACAAGTTCCGCCCTCATAATTGTCTGCGAGGAAGGCAACGGAAAACCATCCCATTCATCTCATCTGCGAGTAGCATAAAAGTCAACGAATCTGCCTTCTTGCAGAGAGTTCATCATCATCATCATCAACATCGTCGTCGTCGTCATCATCATCATCATCATCATCACAAGTCTTAAAAAACTCACGAGAATTTAGTCTTCATTTTCAGCCCCGCTCTCAGTAACTCATATAGATGATTAAATAATAAAAATTATAAGTATCGACTGTTTAATTGGCCTAATTGGCTTACAGATCGGCTGTTTTCAGCATCTGTTTCCGGTTCGACATTAGTCTAATTTGCCCGTGAACTCATCATGAGTGGCAAAATAATGTAGATCGCAGACAGAAAACAGAGGCATCTCGTCTGACAATAGGGTTTTGCTCGTAACGTTATTATGACTAGGCCTGACCATCCTACGTAGGCTGATAATTAGATTGGCGCCCCTCTTACCGGATAAAGACTACAGCCGGTTCTCCTTGGCCTTCAGGGCTCTCGTGTGTGGCCATCTGCGGAAGGCCCATGTGCTTATATGGGGCAGAATTGTCAGACGGTTTGTTGGAGGACGTGCAGCGGAAACATGTTCTCATTTCGCTCGGGTCATGTGGTACGGGTGCGTGCACTGAAGAGGCCTGTACTGTTTCTAGCAGTGCTGCCGCATGTCGAATAGTCTGAACTTCCAGAGCATATTACAGAATACCAAAAAATAATGTAGGCCCTACTAAATAGAATACATCAATTCACAGCAATCACATGGTTAAAGTAGAGATCAGATCCAGATCCAAAAAAAACAATGGTTCCGCTCACGGGTAGTGGCTATATTTCTCACCCAGGGGTGTCGGCTCACCACATATTGAAAAATTCAAAACTTATCCTAAGTCAGGCTAAGTGTCGAATCGATGATAGTTATAATCGCAATTTAATATTCGAAGAACTACAAATTGTGTGAATTAAGGTGCGTATGGCTAAATGTTGAAGCAAAACATGTAATTAGATGGCGGATCTCATCTGTTGGGTAGCGGGTTCCAGTGGTTGAGTTGCATCTGAAATCAGGCGGATCCAGTTGAATTAAACCACTGCTTACGGGTCACCCTACAACACCGGCATTGGTACAAGGACATGTACTGACATATTAGTTGTTTGAACTTCCCTAGTCACACTTTGACAGAAATATTAACAGACATTATCCAGCAATAAGCTGAACTCAAAACAATGAACTGAAATAAGCTGAAACCAAAAACCAAAAGAGAACTTCTCCATGTAGAGTACATGTATACGCCTTCGTAGGTAGTAAAAAAGCAACAGCTGTAAACAACAAAACCATGGAACTTATACGAACGACATATCATATGTATGCATGTACAAGTGCGTGAAAAGACCTGGTCGTCCATTCATATAGTGCAAGCCCGTTTGAACAAATACAATGATGAAAAGACAACGTCCTCTGATAGACTGTTCCACATACAACAGCGTAATGGAATTTCACGTGGTGGGATCGAGCAGCGCTGTACAGCAACCCAGCGCGTCCATAGGTGGCGGATAGTGGAATGTATTTGTTCAAATGGGCATTGAAGCTGCACTATATGAATGGATGACCAGGTCTTTTCACGCACTTGTACGTGTATTTAAGAATACGTCGTTAGATGGGTAAGTCGGACATAATGTCTACGTGTAAAAAATAAACAGACAACGTCAATGTAGGTCCATATGGCTTCCCATGGCCACCTTGTGGCCACCCTATGGCCACACTATGGCCTTTACCCTATTCAGCTAACACTCAGGTTTGTTGGTTTATTGACGGTAGCTGCGAAACAAGCGGTGGATGTCCCCTCACGAATCGCGGATCAACAGAGGTAGATGAACAGCGGTAACTCCACCAGGGTGCAGTGAGGAGGGGAGTGGTGACGCCTCCTCCTTTTTAAAAATGCATTTAGGTCCAATACCCATTGACGGAGTTGTGGCATGGCGAGATCAGGTAGCCATAACAGTTAGCCTGGCCCCCAATGACCAGTGTGTACAGCGGAAGAGGTGCACTGATAGGAGAAGGACAACTCTGATGTCTAACCGCTGCCTTGCCCTCTGATACTAACAACAGCAGAGCCAATCCCCAGCCTGAAAACAAGAGGAGGGCAGATAAAAAAAGACGACAGGAATCCAATGCAAAACGGACAAAACTCTAGATCTAGATATCAGCATTAAATTGCCATCAAGTTGCCAGTCAAGCACCATCTCTCAGTTTAAAAATAAACTTAAAGAATATCTGCTATAATTTATAATTTATTGAGTTACTTGTCTAGATCAAAGTTATGCTTCCTAGTTTTATGGTTAAATTGTGTACAGTCTTAATACCCTTGTTTTATAATGTTACATGTTAGTTAAGTAATTAATTTTCTTGTTCATTGTCATGAACTTACTTGCATGACCGTGCTATTACTAATTTTGTAATGGGTGTTTCTGTTAGAGTACCTCGGTCCCTTTAGGGAGGTCTCCATTTGTGCTCTGTCAACCTTTCTGTTCTATTTGATCCTACTGTGTTTGCTTAATTTGTTGGTCAGTAGCCAATAACATTTTTGGTTATGGTTATGCAGATATGTGGGTGATGTCAACACATAACGCACTGAATCTTTCTATTCCAACCTCCACAGCACTGTTCGTATGTTGCAAGTCGTTGACAACCAGTTAAGTGCACATTCCACATGCTTTTATCAAACACTGGACTATGTCGACGATTTCGCCTGAGACGACCGATGTAGGTATCTTCGAAGTAATCGACGAAGGCAAATTTCCTCAGCAGTGACTCCAGTGAGTCATAAATTGATTCGAAAGCTTTCGCAATCATATCAGTTGGCACGAATGATAATGCAGAGTTCAATAAATAAATTTCTTCTCAGAATAAAGCATATATATGTAGATAAAAATTGTCCGTTGGGAATTGCCCGGATCCCGTGCAGCGGTCCAGGCAGGTGCGTGATAAAAATTAAAAACTATTAGCAGCACACCAATGCAATAGTTCCTTATTTTGTTCAAAGATTGGTACAGATAGGTCTATTTCAGATTTTATTGTAGAATTTCGACATACCCACACAAATTTTAAACTGTACTGTTACCTAGCGAATGCGTGTGTAGCAGTTCCTTTTCGTTTGCATTCGCTAGGTGGCCGCATTATTTTATCGTCCATGAAGTTGACGGCCTTGTATTCTGTCGCCTTGTATGTTTCTAGGTTTTTATTTTTTGTCTTTGTTTAGTATGTGTATATATAGAACCACTATAATCAGACAAGTTTAAGTATTTGACACCGATGCAGCCGTGTGACTATCTTCATACATTATTGCCAAGCACCCTCCATCATCTGCCTCAGGATCTTTCACTCCTCGGGCTTTGCATTCCAAACTGAAGACTCGTCTGTTCAAGAATTCTCCCCCAAGTTGCCCAACTGAACTGATCCCCCACCCTCCAATCGTTGGCCTAAATGACGTCCAGTCACAAGTCGCTATTAACCCGCTACTAACAGGACTGTCTATTTAGAGAACGCTTATTGCCTCCTACTTCTATTTAAACCAACACAATGCCTAGCAAACTGAAGGACTAGTCAACCTTATGGGTTAGATAAAATAATTAACTCAGCCTCTGGACACCCGTGCATTGCACATCCATGTTCCATGGTACTAGTACCAAAGATACAATAATGCTAGTTTATTTCAGAAATTTCAATCTCTTGTTAGTACAGTCATTGCACGGAGATCTTAAAAGGTTATTCAAACGGACGAGCGATGGCGATGGATATCACCCGGTCAGACTCTCATTGCAAAATAGGATGGGTGGAGACCATATACTGTCGTTACCTAAAAACGCTTACATTTACATTTTGCGTAGCTGTAGAAAAGCGCAACACTATCTGATGCTCTAATAGAAATATGTAGTCTATGAATTCGCGTCGTTTGGCAGTAAACCAGCGTTGTTTACCACCTATGTGGTTGTTTATGAATGTTTCTCTCATACAAATCTTTAGAATTGCACGCGTTTTTATAAAAGTCAAATAACATGAGGATCACCGCTTTCAGGAAGGTAGATGTTGACCGATTTTCGGACGAGAGCTACTAAGAAGATCAGGCTACTGACTAGATGGCTATCAGACCCTCAGAGGCAGGTGAGTAGCGGTAGAAGATCCTCAATGAACTCTGCAGCAAAAGCGTTGGTAGAGGGTCGAGGTCTCATGGCTTCGCAGCGGAAGTAGGGTTGCCAACCGTTCCGGAATAGTCGGGACTGTCCCGGGATCGACCCAAGCCGTCCCGTGTCCCGGGCAATGCTCATTTTGCAATGCTTACTTTGTCTCGGAATCCAGGAATAGGTAGGCTTAGTAACTGTATACACAAGAATATGCGATTATTCAAATTCAAGCAACATTAGGAATACTTTAATGCAACCTCTTAGCTCTCAGTGTTCTTGATCATTGCCGTTCCTAGGACAAGGAGCGTACTTATTGGGAAGCGAAGGTTGTCGTCAGTGCGAATGGCCTTAAGCGTTTATGGGCCATATTTGACACCCTTCTTGGCCGGCGTAGGGCTGACAGACAGACTGATGCTCCATCTTTCACAGCTGATGACTTTTAGCCTCCTTCGCCGCTAAGATCGCCGGCATTAGACTGGACACCGCAGGCTCTACCCCACCGGTTTTCCACTTAACTGACTGCAGTCTACCATGGTTCCCATTACCGCTATGTCGCATCATTCTCACCTCTCCACCAAAATCCTGTGAACCTGACTCTCTCCTGACGTTTCTGCTCCAGGATTTCGTCAACATTCTAGGCCTGCTTTTGTTTCTCGCTCTTCGCTGCAATCAATCCATCAAGAACGGAGCTCTACCGCTGTTGCAGAAACGCTAATTCTGGTTCCTATCTTGAAGCTTAGTGAACTTGATTCAGCCGATCCCGTCAATTTTCGACTGATTGCATATGTTACATTCATGTCGAAAATCATCGAAACTATTGCTGGGCTGGGTCACCTTTACGCTTGTGACGTTCAAGCATATTTACACTAAATGGCTTCTAGTGCCTCTGCTGTAGTGTTGTTTTCGTTAACGAAAATGGCAATTAACGAAAGTTCAAACGTTTCCGTTAATGGAAATTAAAACTAAAACGAAATCACAGGACCAACGAAAACTAGAACGAAATTTGTGACAATTAAAACTAAAAACGAAACGAAAATAGATGCAACGAAAACTAAACGATATTTAGCCGGAATAAAACAAATATTTCTGCTTGAAAATTTTCCTAACTTAGGTGCTTATTCGTTGTTTGCATGATTTGTACATAATTCTGCATATGATGTGATGTTATGCCATACATTACCTTTTCTAGTAATTGTTCATCTATGTTAAGACCAGGGCTGTTAACAATACTGAAATAAAGTATTGTTATACCAATACTTCATCAAAAAAAGCATTGCAATACCAATACCAATACTTTTTCTTAAAAGTATTGCAATACCAATACTTTCACCAATACTTTTCGACAAGCAAATTTCCTGTTTATTCACACAAAACATGTGCTAAATAAAGAGGAGTATAACTGCAATGTTAATTTTACATACAATAAAGCAGCATAATTACAATTATTACTTTTCACATGTCAAAGATCAGTATAATTACAATAATATTTTTTTTAAAAATCAGAATAACTACAATTATTATGAAAATTATTATTTTCAAAATGTGTGCTACACGATGGCCTCTCTTTCACCAGGCAGAAGACATTGGCTATTTGCATATCAATAAGAATATGGGTCGCAACGATCACATTTACATACACTTACAGACAGATACAAACACACGCATATTGCTATGCATATAATTTATAAATTCATTGAAGTACTTCTGCCTATACAGGTGCCTCTCTATTGACCTGCCTGTGTGGAATAATGTCGTCTCCTTTTCGTAGGGGCTAGTTTGATGCATTGGGCCTTAGTATTCAAGCCAAGGTAGAGCATGGAGATAACAGTTGGGTGGCTGTTTATACTGGACTACATTGACTGGTCAGCCTAGGCTATGTTGTATCAAATCTCAGATACTATACAGGTATAGAGAATATATTATATTTAAAATATTTCGACGTCTCTCTATTCACCTGCCTGTGTTTCGAAATTACAAACTCGATTATTCCGTGCTGGTGGACCTGAGATAGTGCTTTTACACATGAGAGATCTGCAATTGCACCTTTTTTTCGCCTGTATGTATGCGATAGACGCTCTGCATGGTCGAAATGCTTGACATATATAACCCTTCCCTCTGCTTCCACGTGATATGCATAACAATATGCGTGTGTGTGTGTGTGTATTGGTGTGTTACTGTGTTTGTGTCTGTATGTGTATATGTCTTTGTTGTGACCCATAATTATTTATTGCTATGCAAATAGCCAACGTCTTCTGCTCGAACAGTGTGCCTGGTGAAAGAGAGCCACTGAGCCAAATGTCCCATTACTTACTGCCCAGTGACTAAATCTGCAAGCAATGACCCAGTTGCCAAACCTCGTTTGGTAAAGGTCCATTATGATTGGCATGTTGGAGACGCCCCCTCTGAAATTCTCTCCGCAGAACCCAAAACCGTCCATTGGGCAAATATTTCAAGTGGAAGAGAAATATTGTAATTCTCTCGTCTTTAGCCTCACATGTGACCAACGTCAATGGTAGACCATAATAATTATGGTCTACCATTGACATTTGATTAGAATGAAATTAGAATTAAAAAATTATTGCTATAGCTTAAATTGATATTAAATTACTAAGGCTGTGATTAGCACTCTTAAGCTAAACTATAATTATAATTACTTATAAACTATAGTTAGCTTACTCACACTAAAATCAGCTACCTAAACCAAAACTTTAATTGACAAAACTAAAACTAACTAAAACTATAATTGAGACATAAAAACTACAACAAAAACTAAAATTATAATTGAGAACCAGTTGTAACTAAAACGAAAAATGAAGACTAACAATCATAACAAAAACTAAATTTAAAACATTATTTAAACAACACTACTCTGCTGCTGTTTGGCAATGATCGAGTCAGACTCTGGCTGCCCTTGATAGGGCTGCCTCGGGTACCCGGGTTCTTGTGAGTACCTGACTTCCAAAATTACTCAAGTAATTTTTTTGTACTAGAGTACCCGGATTGCTTCCACTTTCGATAATAAAATTCCAATTTTATGCTATATTTAATATTTAATAAAAAATGATTTCTGTTTCTTGATTGTTCAGTGACTTGTTAGTTGCTACATTGGACATTTAACTTTTTTGTTGAACCGGAGCTTTAATTAGTTAGAACCTATTCAGTGGTCTACATAGTCTATCTATAGTCTACAGTATAGTAGAAGCCATGCAGTTTGCATTAAGCACTTCCGGTATTAACGGGTACTCGAGTATCCGCTATGCTACTCGACCGAGTACTCAACTCCAAAACTACTCGATAGCAGCCCTAGCCCTCGAAGCTTGTGTGGCGACAAACCGCCTACGACTCAACTCATAAAAATCTTTCATTTCATAAGCCTTAGTTTAGAACAGAATGCGGTTTGTTTATGTTTGATGCCAGTAGACCTACCTTTAGTTTTTGAATGGATGTGAAGAGTGAACTGCATAAATAGTTCATCATAGTTGGAACTTTGAAATGGGTCGGAATGAGCTTGTTAGAGTTGGAAATCTGGGCGATTTGTCATTTGTCAGAATGGGCTTCTTCAGAGTTGGCAACCCTAAGCGAAAGACAAGATGATGGTCCGTAGCTCAGCAGAAGTTACCTTACTGAAGGTCGTTAGAGTGCAGTCAGTAGAGACGAATTTAGAATTTAGATGGAGGCAAGCCCGAGATGTCAGCTCTAACAGATTGAATTTTGGTGGTACAGTGTTTTGCAAAGGCATCAGCGGTGAAGGCGCAGTCCTGAGATTAATGTTGTTCAGTTTCTGCCATTAACTAACCATGTCTTCCAACTTCTTAATGGCATTCCGTTCAAATTTTGAGATACTGCCATCGACCAAAATTATGCGAATAACTTCATGTACAACACACAGTGAACTGTTAAGATTGTCTTACCAAGAATTTTGGACGAATGAAAGTTAATACATCTCCATTACAACAAGTGACGAACAGAAGGAAAGATGAGTTACCAGTGACATCATGCTGGTGATCTCGCGCCCCAAGCCAAAGTACCCAGGGGCCAGAAAGTCGCTGCTTGTCTCGGTGATGATATTCGACAGAGTATTTTAGTACAGCTACTGAGGGCACTAATGACTACTGTTTGACTGTTCCAAAATGAGTGCTGCAGTGACATTGTTAGGCTATTTTTTTAGATCTATTTTCTTAATAGTCCAGTTCTTATAAACATTTGACACTCCTGTGTTGAATCTGTTGATATTGCATCTAAAGTATTTTACTGATTAATAAATAAGTGAGAATAACGTATTGTCAGATACTAATTTCGTTAGGATAATAAGTTCATTAACTTCACAGATGTTGAGCCACCTCTAAATATCTTAATATATATGTATCCAAAATTCTAATAATAATTACTATGAATTCCATGACATGTAAGTAAACGGGAGGGTACCACCAAAGAAATTCAGAAGTGTCCCTCAAATGCATACATACACAATTACGCATGTACTAAAATAGGTGTTGAAGAGAGATGGGAACAATCAGTTCAAGTGCTTATTGATTTTAATTATAAGTTGTTTATCAAATCGATTAGCTATTTGATTGTCTGAATTGGTAATAAATTTTAATTAGAATTGGCAAAATACTGGCTATTTCTCCAATCAATTTGAATCTAACTGGTAAACCAAAGCAGTTTGTCATTTAAATATTAAGTGTAGCCATGTAATTTAATCGACCGCTTATACAGCGCCCTTCAAGATATCTACTCATGACATATCACAGCTGATTTCTGCTGTTCAAATAAGAAACTATTTGTTTTATTTTCTTCAGGACAGAGCGCTGCAGTCCGTGATGAAGGTTCTGATGTCGTTCAAGGCCAACGAGATTGAAACTGGCCTCAAAAGGCCCCTCTACCAGACGAGACAGTATATGCTGATGGAGTACGTCTATCAAGGATTCGAGAGCCCGTCGTAGGGCAGCATCGCACAGCTTCGTGTTTGGAATGATCAGGTAATTATTACCATACTTGTATTATTAATACTGTATTGTATTGTATTGTAATGTAATCGAACATTTATATAGCACCCCATCAAGATATCTACTCAGTGATGCTTTTAATATCACTACAACTATTATTATTATTGTTTTTCTTTTATTGTTTTATTATTATTATTTTAATTAATTTCATTGTTTTGTATTTATTTACCATATTTGTTCCTGGCTGAATATATGACCATGCAGATAAGTTGTTGGTTCTGAATTTATGTCAGCTCAAGGTTCTCACACAGCAAGTATTTCAATGGAGGGAGTATAGAATAAATGGCCCCCACCCCAAATCCCTCCACTACAAAAGTGAGGCTGAAATGTCTCCCTGACTTACTTCAGGATTATTTTTAAGCATGCCAACTGCTCTGAGGTGAAAAGTAGATGAGCTTTAACTAGCCATTAACACCCCAGGATACATATTGAGTACCCATGAGTATTGAGGTGAGGAAGTGTATAATTTGGTTCCTTCATTGATGATACTTTTTAACATTATGGCCAAAGTTTTGGGATGCTTGTAGATGTCAGATTTTTTCATATTAGTTAATTTGCTTCAATTATTAAAGCCATGTTTGATGGTCACAATTCAAAGTATCGAATGTTGTATTTCTGGCTTTGGTCTGTTCTTGATATGATTTCAACTTTGGCTTGAATTTTAGTGTCATTTGGGGCTTAATTTAAATGCTGTGTTATTCAAGGATCGATTCAATTTGAGTATGATTTAAGGATTGATTCAGTTTGAGTAAGTTAGTAAGTAAGTAATTTGAGTATGGTTTAAAGATTGACTCAATTTGAGAGTAGTTAGTAAGTAAGTTAGTTGAGTGTGATTTAATTATTAATTCAGTTTAAGTGAGTTAGCAGGTAAGTAATTTGAGTCTTATGATTTGAAGATGGATTCAGTTTGAATAAACTAGTAAGTAAGTTAGTTATTTGAGTGTAATTTAATTATTAATCCAGTTTAAGTAAGTTAGTAGATAAATCATTTGAGTCTTATGATTTGAAGATTAATTCAGTTTGAATAAACTAGTAAATAAGTTAGCTATTTGAGTGTAATTTAATTATTAATCCAGTTTAAGTAAGTTAGTAGGTAAGTAATTCGAGTCTTATGACTTAAAGATTGATTCAGGTTGAATAAACTAGTATGTTAGTTATTTGAGTGTAATTTAATTTTTAATCCAGTTTAATTAAGTTAGTAGGTAAGTAATTTGAGTATTATGACTTAAAGATTGATTCAGTTTGAATAAATTAGTAAGTAAGTTAGTTATTTGAGTGTGATTTAATTATTAATTCAGTTTAAGTAAGTTGGTAAGTAAGTAATTTGAGTCTTATGATTTAAGGAATGATTCAGTTTGATTAAGTTAGTTATTTGAGTATACTTTAACGATTGATTCAGTTTGTGTTAAGTTAGTAAGTAGTTTGAGTGTAGTTTAAAGTTTGATTCAGTCTGAGTAAGTTGGTAAGTAAGTAATTAAGTGTGATTAAGAGATTGATACAGTTTGAGTCAGTTTGTAAGTAAGTAATTTGACTGTTATTTAAAGATTGACACAATTTGAGTGAGTTATTAAGTAAATAATTTGAGCTATATGATTTAAAGATTGTTCCAGTTTAATTAAGTTAGTAAGTAATTAGTACATATTTTGAGTTTTCTTGGATTACATACAGTATTCTTGAAAAATTTAGAAATTTTAAACTGTTTGAAAATAGTTTATTGTGATAAAGAGAAGCTATATAAGCCCAATTGAGGTCAAAAATCATAATATTTACATAATTTTATTTTTATTTTTTACGGCTTAAAATGTCAATATCTTTGTTATTTCTTCATCAAGTGAAGATATTTCTGCAGTCCGCTGTTGCCCATAGGCCCATAAACAAGCTGTGAAAAAATTATTCAGTTTGGAGAAGGTCAACTTTTTTGTCCGAAAAAACCAATGATGGTTAGTCCATCGGTTTTTTCGCGCAAAAAAATCGATCTTCTCCAAACCAAAACAGGCTGTGTGTGGGTCAACAAGCATCACAGATCTGCACAGATATCTTCAATCGATGAAAAAATAACAGAGATATTACGATTTTTCTGAGAAATCGAGAAATTTTGAAGTTTTTGGGAATCACTCTAAAATGGTGTATTATGATAAGAAGAAGCTGTATGAACCCAATTTAGGTTAAAAATCATTATATTTCCCCTAAAAAAAATTTATTTTGGAAAGATGAAAATGTCAATATCTCTGTTATTTTCTCAATAAATGAAGATATTTTTGCAGTCTGCTAATGCGTGTAGGCCCATACACTAGCTTTAAAAAAATTATTCAGTTTGGAGGTCAACTTTTTTGTCCGAAAAAACCAATGATGGTTAGTCCATCGGTTTTTTCGCGCAAAAAAATCGATCTTCTCCAAACCAAAACAGGCTGTGTGTGGGTCAACAAGCATCACAGATCTGCACAGATATCTTCAATCGATGAAAAAATAACAAAGATATTGCGGTTTTTCTGAGAAATCGAGAAATCCATCGGTTTTTTTGAGCGAAAAAGTCGACCTCCTCCAAAGCGAATAAGTTTTTTTACAACTTGTGTATGGGCCTATAAGCATCACAGATCTGCTCAGATATCTTCATTGGATGAAAGAATAACCGAGATATTATTATTATTGCCGAAATTTGATACCGCCCTTCTTCCAACATCTTTTGCTCAGAAGTGCATACACACGCCTCGACAGCACAATTGCAGTTGTACTGCAGAGGAATGGTGCGTGAAGGACTTGCTCAAGGTCTATACACAGTGACTGATGCCCCAGATGAGGCTCGAATCAGCGCGCTCAGCACACACTGAACGCCACGGGCTGACAGCTCTAACCGATCGGCCACTGTGCCACATATATAGAGATATAGACATTACGGTTTTCTTGAAAACTAGAGAAATTTTAAAGTGTGTCAGAATTGCTTTAAAATGGTATATTATGACAAAGTCAATGAAGTCATACTTATATTGGGCACTTAATGTCATTTCTTTTGACAGACTACTACAAAATCCTACAACTTGCAAACTGATTAGAAGATCCGAACACAGAAGAAGACAGGTATTTTAAGAAGCCAAAGTCATTTATTATTGGAAGTATTCCATTATAATTTCAGGAAACATCTCTTTAGAGAAAAGTAATTGTTTGTTCTTATTAGCATAAAGCAGTCCATGTTCATAGTCTTTTGAAGAGCATTTTCTTCATAAATTTTCCTCATAAACTTTATGAGGACTTCTCTCATGAACTTTCACTGCTGTCCTCGGAGCAGGAGCTTCTTTAGACCCTGAAAGCAAAACAAAACATTAATTTAAACTTTGTTTTTATTACATGGGGCATTAAGATCCTTAATATGGCAAAAATACAGCTGGAGTTTATGCTCCATCTCTGCCCATAGCCAGCTCGGCTATAATGAGCAAACCAGCCAGCTCGGCTATAATGAGCAAACCAGCCAGCTCGGCTATAATGAGCAAACCAGCCAGCTCGGCTATAATGAGCAAACCAGCCAGCTCGGCTTTAATGAGCAAACCAGCCAGCTCGGCTATAATGAGCAAATAAGCCAGCTCGGCTATAATGAGCAAACTAGCCTGCTCGGCTATAATGAGCAAACTTGGGGTGGTAAGATAAAGCTTATGCTCCATCTGTGCCCCTAGCCAGCTCGGCTATAATGAGCAAACTGGGGGTGGTAACATAGAGCTTTAAAATAGTTTATTATGATAAAGAGATGCTATATTGAGTGGGTTTCTTGAAGGGGAGCTATATAAATTTTCAAAATGAATGAATGATTGAATAAATTAACACACTATAACGTATATATAAAAATGCCTGCTATCAAACTGAATCACTTCTTAAATCACAATCAAAAGTTTGCTCATTGTAGCCAGCTTGGCTATAAAGAGCAAACTGTTGATTGTGATTTAGGAAGTGATTCAGTTTGATAGCAGGTGTTGTTATTCTTGTTGTAGCTGCTTGCAACCGGTCTTGGCAGTGTCGTCCGAGTCTTGACCGACTGCAAGAGAGTTTGGAATCAGCGTACTCAACAGGCAGGCACCACATTCCCTCCACCACTTCTGTGGAAACGACTTTCATCTGAAATCAAAGACGAACTCTTCATTAGACACTCGATGCTGGCAAAATATCCTTGCGGAACACTTTGATCCGACGTTGAACGCTGAGAATTGTAGACGAGACTTATATTACGTTTATTGGGACTTAACTGTGGCAGGGTTACAGTTGACTTTGCAGTTGTGTTTGTAATCCTGTTACACAGGTCAGCTGAAATTTGTTTAAAACGCAGCTGTGCTATGTTATGTGAAATTGAATATATGCAAGATGCAGATCAGTATCAAAGGTCTTAGTTCTTTTCAACTCACAGTTATACTGTGAACTCGACATACATGCATACTATAGCAGCCCTACAGCTTGGCTTTAGGGCTGCCTTAGCATGCATGTATATAGGCATTTAGTTATTTATATAGTGCCTTTTACGAACTCCACCAAGGCACTAAACAAATTCACTCGCTTTACCAAGTCAAATCACACATGACCATGCTTATTGTTCTGCTCCAGTCCCAGGTCAAAATCTGAGAGGTCAAGCAAAAAGCCTCATCGAGGCAAGACTGCTGTGTGAATAATCCACCTCTGCATCAGATATATATCCTAAATGGACGGTCAAGGTTCTAAAGAAAAATCAAGAAATTTTAAAGTTTTTGGGAATCACTTTAAACAACTTTACTATGATAAAGAGAAGCTATATGAACCCAATTGAGGTCAAAAATCATCATATTTACACAATTTTATTTTGTATCGATTAAAATGTCAATATCATCGTAAAGTAAAGTGAAGCTATTTCTGCAATCCACTGTTGCCCATAGGCCCATAAACAAGCTGTGAAAAAATTATTCAGTTTGGAGAAGGTCGACTTTTTTGTCCAAAAAAACCGATGGACCGGTTTTTTCGCGCGAAAAAACCAACCTTCTCCAAACCGAATAATTTTTTCACAGCATGTTTATGGGTCTACAAGCATCACAGATCTGCACAGATATCTTCATTTTATGAAGAAATTACAGAGATATTACGGTTTTCTTGAGAAATCGGGAAATTTTAAAGTATTTGGGAATCACTTTAAAATAGTTTATTATGATAAACAGAACCCATATGAACCCAATTAAGGTCAAAAATCATCATATTTCCACTTTTAAAACAAACATTTTGAAGGCCTAAAATGTCAATATCTCTGTAATTTCTTCATAAAATGAAGATTTTGTGCAATCCATTGATGCCCATAGGCCCATAAACAAGCAGTTAAAAAATTTGGAAATCGCTTAAAACTAGTTAATTATGAGAGAAGCTAGTCTTTTGTCAACGAATTCAGGTCAAGCATCATCATATTTTAATGGAATTACTGCAAAATTTCATCATTTTAATCTTAATTTTAGAACATGACCTAGACCCAAGCCCAGTCCGAGAGTGGGACCGGGGCCAAGATCCAGACACAGACCCAGGATCGAGACCCTAACCGAGAACCAGACCCTGACAAAGAGCCAGACCAAGACCCTGACCACAACCACAGCATGACCAAGACCATGACCATCACTGCCTAATCCAGACTAAGACCAAAACCCAGACCAAGGCCTTGTTCCCAGACCTAGAATAAGACCCAGTCCGAGACTCTGACCCTGACCAACGCCCATACCTAAATCCATACCGAGATCCATACCGAGACTCTTTCCCACACCAAAATCCTCACCCTGACAAAGACAAAGACCGTGATCCAGGCCGAGACCCTGAGCAAGACTGAGACCATGACCCAACCCGGTCTAAAACGACACCCCGACTGAGACCAAGATCTTGACCCAGATCCTGACCATGACTGAGACTAGATCTAAGGCCTTGAGGTCTTAGAGTCAAACCAAGTGTGCTGAAATCGATTTCAAAATATCATTCTATGGAGAAGAGAAGCTATAGCCTACGGTAACAAATCCTCTTAGTTTAATCGAATTACCACCAAATTACATCATTTTAATCTTTATTGTGAAAGCATCTAATGTCAATATCGCTATTATTGTTCTTTCATCGAATGAAGATATCTATGCAGAATTGTGATGCTTATAGGCCCAAAAACTTTTAATATAGGCCCATACACCAGCTGAGGCAAAAATCACACTACCTGTTAATTAGCGCTATATAAATTAATCGACATCAATTTTGTTATAGCGCTATTATATTTCTGTGGATGACTGTATCTATGCAAGCGAGTGGTACTCACAGTTCCCGGATGATGGTAGGCTGGAACCACGCGGTAGTTTTCTTTCTTCACTCGTGCGCAGAAGAACAGACTCAGTCTTACAATCCATTCATGTCATGCTTCGAGTTCATTTGACATCTTTCACATCTTTAAAAATCAACTTAAACTATGAAACACTGTCCGTGCTAGATTCCGCAGAGGCACTGGCGTTACTCAAAATATTGAGACTCCACAGAATGTTGAAACGGCCTATAGTCTACTATGAATGGCCACCTGCTTGGAATCAATGAAGCGTGTCCATCCCTACATTAGCTGTTTAATTATATTACGCAATGGAAATTTGACTGGAATCAGATTGTCTGGCATAATACTTTCCCGTGTATTTATTCGTGGAATGTAGGTACCTATTGCCTATTCTCCACTGCATTAGTGTAAGCGTAACAGTACATAATAGAAAGCAGAAAATAATAATCAGTAAAGTACTATTACAATTCTTATTATGCATCTCTCGCTTAAATTGTTATTGTCATACGTCTCTAAGGCCATTACTGAATTACGGTGCATGACATAAAGGTAAGTTGGTTTGGGCTCTGTGCACCAAAACCAACAGAATAAAGGATGAGAAGCAGGGAAGGACCAAAAGTAGGACATGTGTTCTTGCTAATAGATGGACACCACTTATCTATGATGTCAAGGACTTGATCAAGGTCCTACTTTTTGAGGCAAGGGCAAATCAACAATTGCAAGGTCTCAACTGCGTCTAAGAGACAGTTGGCGTTATTTTAATCTGGCCCTGCTCAGGATGGATCACAAACAAGAAACAGGTGTTAATATATGCCAACAGTTCCAATGTCAAGTGCATGAGTTTCTGAGCTTTAACTTGTCTGTAGAATTTCTTCTTCTTGTGTCTGTGAAAGCTATTTGTGACTTCTTCTGAACATGCCTTCTGTTGCCAAATACATCTGCACGTAGAAACAACTTAACTGATCAGAAAACAGCTATGAACTTGCAACAGAAATAAAAGACCTATACCAATAGGTAGTATTTACGTCATTATTATTTATTAGTATTAAGGTGATTCCTATTATTAGGGATGAACCAGAACTCGACTCGGACCGAGTTTTGTGCTACTCGGCATAAACTCTGACACCCAATAGGTTCGAGTTTTAATCTTTTCGATCTTTTGTGTTTGATTTTTAAATGAACAAAATGACAATCAACCTCCCTTAAGCACTTTTATTTTACAAAACAATTATAACAAACGAATATTGATCTAACTAAAAACAAAAATAATGACACTATTTGTACTTACTAGTAACTACCTCCTACTGTAAACTAAGAGCCCATCCTTATATTACGTATGCAAAAAAATCATATTTCGAACCCTCTGCCTCCTGTTGTACCGCATACATTTTTTGGACCTCCTCCCCTATGCGCCTGTACATCTGAGCTGTAACCCCCACTCATTGCAAAGGCTAAATAGCCAAAGACATCCATAGGACAATTATTTTATCGTAGGCCATACATTTTGTAAAGCATCATTTTCACGGCTGAAATTTGTTAACTGTTACGAAGAAATAAAATACTAACAACTTATATTGAATATTATAACATAAGGCTTGAAGAGCAGAAATAATTTGGAGGCCTTTAGAATCATGGGGCTCCTAGTAACTGCCCGGTGTGCCCATGACATAAAATGGTACTGCCGATTTGTCAACACGCAGAGGCATTGTCACATGTCTTAATATTAAAATATGCATAAAAATCACTGGGACAACTATCTTCGGAGCTAGCAATTATAACAGCTGTTCTAGCAAATATAACAGCTGCTCATAGAAGATTTGAACAAGATTGTTCAAGCGACCTTTTCAAATTGTTTCGGGAAACGAGAATTGAAGTTCAGCTGGAAGGAAGGTAGAAACAGGTAAATGTTAAACGTACCTAGGTTGACAAATGACGGCACATCAACACTTCGCGAAACTTCTTCACGTCCAGATTCTCAATGTCGAACACCTACTTCAGCCTGTAGGTGTTGTAAGCCCTTTTGCAGACTCACACAAGCAGTTGCTTGTGACCAACTTCTATGACTACAACAAAACAAAAGTTGTTCCTTTCAATACATGCATACAAATGCATTGTGTCATCTTACTTTTACTACAATTAAAGCAATCCATTTAAATAGAGATGCCAATCAAATTTTTTTAATTAATTTAACTTAAACATCAACAACACACCAGAACACATACAAACTAGGCAATCAGTAATGCAAAAGAAATATGTAAAAGCAACCTTTGGATCATCGGGAGGATCATACTCCAGTTGACATTCTTTACGTCTAGCCCTGGGGCAGCTAGATGTGTACAGCAGGATGCCACACCTGACTTTGCAGAACTGCAAGAAAGTCATTGTTCTCTTGGTCTGCTTCTGAATTGTCTGCACAAACAGAACAAAAGTACATCCACTATAAAGACTTCCACAGTTCAGCAAATATAACACAGCAGTAGGGACATTAAACGATAACTGGAAAACCGGTTATCGGTTTTGAAATCAATAATTGGTTTCTGTCATTTGCAAAGCGATAATCGAATTTTTTGCCTTATTATTTATCTCACATGTCTCAGAGTTGTTCCCATAGGAAGGGCTCAAGTCGGTCAACTTCAAAGGTATAGACGCGCCTAAGCGAAATATTTCCTAGCCTTGTCTTCCAATAGGGCAATTAATAGCTGCCCACTGCTAAATAAACAGCCCTCTTGTCCAGAATGACTAACGTGAGGTGAGCTGGGGGAAGGATAATCGAAGATCGCATCAGTCAAGACAGAAGAGCTGACTGCAAAGCACCCGAATTTGATCCATACAGTGGAGAGCTAACGGTGGGGGTTTTCAATGGAGCACAATGCATAGCGACGGAGAGAGTTTGAGAGCCGAGCGCTATAGGCTTCTATTTGCTCCAGATTACGTCACAATGCGACTTAAACACTGCAGTGTCGAGTGTTGACGCTGCATTGCGATGCGTAATACATAAAATAACATGCATATTACAATTTATAATATTCTTCAAAGAACACAAATAAAAACCGATAATCGGTTTAAAATCAATTTTTGAAATTCGATAATAGGTTTGCCCCAAAACCGATATTAACAACCCTACACAGCAGTGAGGCATTAGTGAAACCACTTGAAATGAATCTGAGGTTTGACAATTCAATTAACGATTGTGAAGGCAAGAATTGTTTTCATCAATCCAACTGCAATTTAAGCAAAATTCTGTGTCCAATCCTAAATACAACCCTTGCATGTTCTGAACTAGCAAGCGCAGCCCATGTGCAGTGCACGCCTAGTAAGACGTTTGATCGTGCACAAAGGTGTCAGCCGCATAAAATGTAACCTATATGGCCGTCCCAAAATATAGTCAGACAAAGCATTGCTCTCTACCGCACACCTCCCATAATGTAAGTATGTAATCAAGACAAACTAAATTACTTAAAAAAATTTAAGTATGAGAATTCTTACTTAAATGGAAGATGGACTGATCAAACTTACTATAGCTACTCAGAAGGTATGGCATGAACAAGGGCTTGGATGTCATCTGCATAGAGACGTCCTGTGGCCTGGTGTTTAGCCAGGACTGAGGAGATGTCCACAATAAAAAAGGATATTATACAATAGGTCCTAGGACCAACCCTGCAAAACACCAAGGACTACCTTAACCCAGTGTGCCCTAGTGTTACCAAAGTCCCAGGACCACCAACTAAGTATGATCAGTAAGATATGATTTAAGCCAATGAAATGGGGTGTTACATAAGCCAAATGATAAATTGTGGCACTGCAGAAGGAGTTCATGATCAAGCCTACAAGACATCAAAGAGTTTAAAGAGGGACAATTGAGATCTATCAATAGCCATGTACATATCTGAAGGGAGTTAAAGAACAGTTTCTGTAGTATGGTAACCTCTAAAGCCAGATTGAAAGGTAGCCAGGAACCCTGATTGCTATAAGTAAGGCACAAATAGAGCTGCAACAAATCTCTCGAGAATATAGTCAAACAGATAATGTAAGTAATCAATACTAATTTAAATACTTTTTTTATTAATCCAGCTTCTACTTAGAAACGAAATATTTCATCATTCCAACATCCATATAATGAAGTATTATTTCATCAATCCAATCTATATATAAGCAAGCATTTTTTCAGAATACCAAAATTTATTCAATAATAAACACTGATTTTATAGCAAGAAATAATTAAATTCGCAAAACGATAGATTACCTTGAAACGGCCTGATGTCAGTGATCTTGATTACTTACTTACACAGTGCGTTGCATTATGATACATGAGATGTGTGGCAGATAAGGGCACACGATTTGAGTGCACTAGAGGGTGGTCAATTTGTTTACAAATAGAGGCTTCTAGTCTTTGGGAATGGCAACCTTTCGACAATTTATCGTTTAAGCGTTCTATGTAACTCGCCCATAGTAAATTTTTATTTTTTATCATTACATATTCTACTCAGGCAAGAATATTATCATGGATCTAACATCTATTTAAGCAAGAATTCTTTTCTACCGAATATAATTCCCATTGCAAAGATTGCGTTCATTCATTCAAATAATAATGAAAATCGCGGATTTAGTAAACAATATGGCCGCCGTCGAATGCCCTAAATCATAGATCTGTTATACTGTGTCACGTCCCATAATGCAAAGTATTAAGTAAGTACGTAATGAACGCAGACATGAATCCGTCTTAGCTAATATATTTAAAGAGCTAAATTTAATAAACCTAAAATAGATTAGTCTACCTTTGATGTCATAGCAACGAGTAGATCCTATGGTCAAACGATCCAAGTGGTCACTGGTCTGAATGAAGAAACTAAGGTCAAATGACGCTCCGAAGAGATATGTAGCGCAAGCCCACGCAAACAGTCACGACAACCGAAATTTCAATAACGTTTGTCCTCGCCAAATATCCATAGTCAGAATAAAGAACTACCAATAACATTTTTATATGATTTTTATATCATGACAATTTTCGCATAAAGCAACTTTGAAATGATGGAACTTAATCCAGTAGGTATAGGAAAATTTCGTTGAATTGTTTCTCAATAGACCAGCATGCATCACGCGCCCTACATTCGCCGTTTTGACGTCAGTAGTTCATATTTCTTCCTATTAAAATCTTTGGTTTCGACAGCAAGACAAAAGATACTTAATATTAAAAGTGAGTAAGTACGTATATATTTTACAGCCATCGAAATGACTGAGAAGATATCAGAAATGTACAAATGATGTATTATCACAAAATAATCATAATGATCGATTAGAAAACAGACGTCCTCGGATTTGTGAAAGAGCAGAGAGAGAATTTAGACAACAGGAATTACGATTACGATGGGAATAGACTCATTCCCATACTCGACTCTCTCCTTCCACTTCGACAACACCGCATCCGCTCTTGCCATCTCCAAGTCTCCATACACTGGTTTCACCATCAGTGCAGGGCCATCAGCCGGAATGTGTAAGATGTGACTGCATTAGACTAGAGGGTGGTCATATTTTTACATACAGAGGCTTCTAGTCTTTGGAATTACTCACCTTTTCGCTAATTTATCGTTTTAGCGTTCTAAATTGAAGGACTGTGTTCCAAAACCTGTTAAGTAGAATTTTTTCAAAATTTAGTTATGCTTGAAAGCTTAGAGTCCATGTTTTATGAATAGGCCTAGCTATCGTTTGAAATAATTATTTTGTTCCCAGACCTGTTAAATAATGCATGTTTCAGATGGAAGAAATTTTGCTGGTTCTAAAGAACTCCGTCAGTTTGCTCATCCCCACATTCCATCTGCAAATACAATCTCTCCTCCACTGTCACTATCTTCTGCTACTTTCCATTCACGACTAATCTTCAAGTCATCCTATCCAGATTCTACTTCTGCGCCACCACATGATCACCCTCGTCACCGATTACCATTGGATTACCACCGGAGCACCATGCTGTCTCCTCAGCTTGACTCCATAGATTTCGACCTGGCACCGGAAAAAAACAAACTTGATTTGGTATAGCGCCGGTGAATAAGCCCGTATGAGCGGTCACCCTGACGTGGCTTTTGTGGGTGCCGATAAACTTTCGAGGATTTTTATGTCCAATCGTTAAGCACCACCTCAGTCTCTTACTAGAAACTCATCTTCCCCAGGGGTCGACCAGAGACTGGATCCTTAGCATGGGGTAAAAATACGAAGCATAAGGGTCCAACTCCCTAAATCGGACATTGACATTAGGCTATGTAGAAATAGGCTATTGTGATTGCGCTAGTATGCGCACAGACTTCTTGTCATTTTATTCATGATCACAACCAAAGTCTCTTGCGTTCAGCACACACCACCTCCACATTCCAACAACGAGCGCGAGTTAGACATTAATATGATTCTGGAATATCACCGTTTCTGGACATCTACAATTCTACATGTACCTGGAACTGCCCACTTGCCAGGCATTCACAATCACGAGGCAGTTAAGGACTTTCTCAAGGTCGATAGTCTATACACGGCAGCGCCTCGGGAGAGCTCGAACCCGTAGGCCTACTCCGTGTGTCACAGGTCGAGTACACTGATCAATCATGACCGGTATTCTTTAAGTACTATGTTGATGACAATTTTACTGAGTACAGAGTTTCGTCTTCATTTCTCATCATTTTATTCGCGGATATCAACATTAGTAGATGAATAATCGACTTTGAAAAAGTTTCCGCATTGGCAGCTCCTTCCTGTAACAAATATTCTACTCATGACTTCAAAGAACTATGATGCCATGCAAAGACCCTTCTGAGCACCTAGTTTTAACTGGTGAAGGTAACAAGCAAGAAGATTCCCAAAGCTAAGGAAACTTGGTTCAAAAGATAACAAGCAACGAGATTTCCAAGGCGAAACAAACTTTGCTGAAAATATAACAAACAACAAGATTCCCAAGGTGCTCAAAATTGTAAACCTTGCTCAAAAAGTAACAAGCAAGAAGATTCACTAGATTCCCCCATTCGAAGGCCTCTTGATATTCAATGTAATATCAATATACAAATGCATGATTTCTTGGCAAGTCCAGCAACAAATTACAAGACGTTATTATCATTTTGCAGCTAAAAGTTACCGACTTAAACTTGTTAACCAGGCAAAAACTGGCATCTGAATATTTGACTAAAATGGTCAGAGATAGAGTTGGCAAAGCACCAGTTCCTTAAACTCTTAAGTAATCGTAACATTGTAAATGAGCATTCAGCTAAATTCGGTCTCTGTAATAACTTGTAATCATCAATACATACAAAAACTTGTAAAAGTACTGCGGGGTGTCAGCCTGATTCAATATTGAACACGAATGTATTTGCAACCATCTCAAAACAAGTTATGTGGTAGAAAGAATAGAACGAAGTGTAGTATAGAAACCACTGAAAGTCATGATTGGAAGAAGAAGGACGATTTTGTCTGTAGAACCAGGGACGTCATTTGGAAGGAGTGGGAGCCATTTGCCCCACTGAATTTCCTGATATAGACAATAGTACGTGCAATTTCCATACAAGGTCATAACTTAATAACAAGATTCCCAAGGAATATATATTATATATATTAATAATAAATCTAATTGAATTTCATATATTAACATCATATCATATCATAGGTGCCTATAATTGAATAATTTCACGTTTTTGAAACTGCATCAGCATTTTTGCTGACACAAGAATTAACAAATCAAATCTTATGGTACAACTGAATACTAAACTAAAACAAATTTAAAACAAGAAGGAAACTCCCCACCTCTCCTTTGCCCCAAAAATTCTTGCTTGACAAATCATTTCTCCAACCCCATCACCAAAAAAATTCTTGCTTGACAAATCATTTTCGCCCCCAAAAATTCTTGCTTGCCCCCTCTGAAAAAAAGCAGAAATGTCGTCCCTGTGTAGAACACAAACTCAAAAGGCTGTTGGTTGATCATATGAAGCAGCATAGCATCTGCAAAACGATCTGCACCTACCTATGTACGGCTGACTGAACAATACCTTCTTGTTAATTCACTATGTAACTGACTTGTCAACAAGAATGCCAAGACCAACACAGTTCCAATCCCATTATATCTCACAGTTGTGTCAGCACATCACGATGTGCAAAACTAACTTGCTAAAGTAGTCGTAATCTCCAAACTTCTAAAGCACCACTCGAAGCCAATTGCAGGGCACCATCATGTATGAGCAGAGTATGTATGACAGGGCGGTTGTATGTGGCAAGCACAGATCCATATTACATGCAGCATCAAGTTAAGTTACATGGAATTCTAAATAAAGACTAGACAATCTTCTTCTCTATTTGTTCTGATCTGTTTTGCACAGCTCAATGACTTGTTTTTTTGGCCACAAAACCGATTTCTGGCTACGAAACAGTCCATGAAGCAGACATTTTAAAACAGTCCACAGAGTTTTTACTTAAAACACTGCTCAGCTTGGAGCAATTCCAGGCTCTGCCAGCGAGCCTTCTTCAAGATCGAGAGAAAGCTGTTTCTCGTAGTATGACTCAAAGGCATGCTTCTTTTCCTCTGCATCCACTCCCTTTCCACCGCTGTAAACGTCATCGTCATCTGAATTCAACGCAGAGCTCATAACCCTGGAGACATCAGACGCAACATTCTCCACTTGGAGGCTGGAGTCACTTAATAAGACTGGCTGGTCGGCATTTTCCTTGTCTGACAATGTCTCTTTTGTGCCAGTCCCAGGCGACTTGCAGCTTCCGTCTTCCGCAGCACGAGCTTTCCGTTTTCCATTCCTGTTTGGCACGAGCGACAGTGTCCTGTCAAGCGTGTGCGGCGTTGCCTGTGCCATGCGCTCCCCTATTATCTGGCTTCCAAGCTCCTTGCCTCTGAGGAGCACCGTCAGCTGCTCGCCCCGCTCTTTCTCCACTTTCAGTTTCTCCTGGTTCCCTTCACGACCCACTTCCAGCTGTTTCGATCGACTGCTGTACGCTCTTGCCAGAGAGTATACAAACCGGTATCGCACGTCCTTGGAATGGGATGGGGCCTTTGGCAGCTCTCCGCTTGCTCCGTCCGTCGTGACTCGCCTTGGGCTGCTAGGGCTGCACCTTCCCTGTTCCGTCGAGTTCTTGTGTGTCAGTTTTGACAGAAAATGTGCGACCGTGTTGCGTAAGGAGTCGACTATCCCATTGGCGGAGCCTTCCGTTTCCTCCGGAGACTTCCTTGAATCGATCTCCAAACTGGAATGGGAGCTGACACCATTGTCTTCCACTTTCTGCTTCATTCGTTGTACATTAAATAAACAGCTCCCATCTGAACCAGCAGATGGTACAACCATAGGTGAATCCATTGCATCTAGTTCTGCAGTTCTGCCAGCTGCCATGGCACGACCTTCCCCCGCATTGCGAAGTCTCTCCTGTGACCTCATCAAGTGCTTAGCGAGTTCTTCCAGTTGGTCCTCTTTTATAATGTACAGACCATCCTCCAGTTGGAACCGGTATCCCTTCTTCCCACATTCATCGCCCCCTCCCAAGGCATCCTTGCTGCTCTCGGTGGACTCCTCTGAGGAGCTACCGGCGTTCTGATCGCTGTCGTTCCCAGACACCCTGCACCACTCATCCAACTGAGCCACCTCGCTCACAAGTCTGGTGGACGCACATTCCAAACACAGAAGCGGCGACAATCTGCCGTAGTCGCCAAACGTCTCTCCGTCGTCGCAGGCCAACGACTTATCCGTATCAAACAATGGCAGAACGCGTCCACATTTTGAACACAGCCAATCGGAAGAAGTTTCCGGCACCTCTTGCGACACTTGCTCCTCTCCACTCCGCACCGCCGCCCTTCGAAATCGATCATCGTCCAAAGGCCCTGGTCGACCTTCCACTCGCTTCACGTTATCGCCTTCGTTGGCAGTCTCGCCTGTATCATCACCCAAATCGTTTCTTTCATCAGCGCACTGATCTGCCAGCAGGTCAGTACTCAGATTGTCCTCAGAAGTCAGAACCACACGCAGCTCGTTACAAGGTCGCCTACCTTTGTTGTCCTTAATCGTGTCGCAAAGTATTATTATCGGTCCCCTAACGTTGGTTGCGATGCATTCAGGGTCCTCTCTATCATCGTTGTGTAGATTTTTTACAGCTGATCCGGACAACTGAGAGTCATGTTCCGAATCGAGTCCGATGACAGACTTCGACTTCGTCTTGACGCAGCGCTTTCGACACGGATCCGTGCAGTTGAGAGTCGACGAGGAATTGGCATGCTTTGTTTTCGAGATGGTAAAGGAATCCTTGTGAGCAATTGTCGTCACATGGATTGCAGGGATGCCACTTTTCCAGTCCTTTGGGATGCATTCCTTGGCTGGAGAATGGTCTGGCAATTTTGAAGCGTCTTCCGTCAGCGACAGACCGTCGGAGTTTTCTGCTGGCGAACTGTCGGTATCAGTGCTTTGGCTGACGATGCTGTAAGAGCAGACAGCCTCTGCCGAATGAGCTGCCAAGCTACTCTTGATGCTTTCAGAACTTGTATCTAGAGTCGAATTGCTGTTTAAGGTTCCGTATTTTGACCAGAAGTAAGCCTTCTTCATCAGTCCCTGAACAGAAACATTGTTGAATCTAAATTATTTAAAATAAATCACTCAAAATTAGTTAGAAGATGGATTAGGTCAAACCTTTCCAGATTGTTCACCATCCATATATGGTATTTTTGTCTCTGGGACCCCATGGACCAAGCTGATTCTGCACAATGAATTTTGCCTTCAGTTTGCAGTCTTAGAAGAGACTTAGAGGTGAATATTGATTGACTAACTGATTGATTGTGACAGTTTAAACAGTGCCTCCTCAAGAAACCTACTCAGAGGGGCTCCCAGCCCTTTCTCATAGCTAAAGAAGAGTGATCCGATGGACTTATAAACAGTGTACGAGTCACACCACATGACCAAGACCAGAGAATTGCTAGTGACAAGGAGACAAACGGCTGCGCTAGTCTCGCATCATGTAACTTAAATGTACTGTGATGTATCAGTTTGTGAAATAAACGAAGACAATAAGCACGGGTCTAGTGGGATACCATTCCGGACAGAGTGCCCCACCATCAACATGGTCCAATACTTTCAAATAGAAGTGTGAGCTCATGGGACCAAAAGCCTACCACCCTGCCAAACAGTGAAAAGTTTTATGGGCTGTAAGGTCAGAGACAGGTTGACAGAAATCAGAGATCACCCACTAGTCCAGGTAAAAGTCTGAAGCTCCTTCAGAATCTTACTGCTTTGGCTTAGAATGAATTCCATGTGTACTATATTAAGAGGCCGAGTACTTAGGAATCATAAATATCCTAAACACTATATTTTTTTCAGGCGTACCACTGCTGCACCATTAGCTCACATTCTTAGTACTCTATGTTGACCCATCCGCTGGCCGGTTGGGGTGCCGCAACCTGGCCTATCTTAACGACCCCTGCTGCTCTACTGCGAGTGCACCGGGTTGTTGCTCTCCCGCTCTACTGAGCAGGGTGTACTCATCGTCCATTTTGCCCACACAACATTTAAGAGAATCATGCTTCATTACAGGATGGCCCCTTGCTCTGAAACAGGCTCTGTCGGCACTGCACTTTTTCCCTGGGTCCACTCTGATTCTATTTATGCTCACCTCAAAACTGTCCTTTTCAGAGGTGCCGGGGTTGGGAGCACTCATGAGTAGCAGCCCTTGAGGGACGCTTTATAGATCTTTGTAATACATGAAATTATTAAAGCAAACTTGTGCAATTGCTACAATGTACCAAACAAAATATCTAAATATCTCAATAAACATGTCATTATGATAGCTTTTCCAACTTCACGTTCTGTATTTGAGAGTAATTCGCACTAACCAATCTTGGACTCAGTCCAGACTTTTCTTTATTCTTCATAGCTTCACCAAGGAATTCCACAATGTCAGAGTTTCTTCTAACTTGTGGAGACTAGACAGTGAGAAAATGGTAAAAACAGTTGTAATAGTAATTGAAAATTTATATAGCACCATTTAATTAGAAACAAATCAGAGGCACTTTGAACTCCACAAAACAGATCAATACTCAAAAAATCTCATTTTCATGTCATATAATCATAATATGATTAAGTAGTGTTTTGGCTTTCATGTGTCCAAGGAAAAGCACCAGTGTAAGAGCATGAAGCTGAAGTCACAGATAACAAAGTGGCTTGTTCCAAAAAGGTTGAATGACAACCGCAAAACTTCCATGTGGAGTCACACAAGTTCGAGTGGAATGTATTTCTGTAACAAATTTCAACTTCAGCGTGAAATAAAAGTCACTCAGCGACAACTTCTTCGTCAAAGACATCAGATTATTTCCTGCAAGGCTCACACGAAATAAGGTGAGAAGCAAAACAAAAAGGTGAATATGCAGAACTTAAACTCAGCTCACCAAAAGTGGTCCTGCTTGAGTTGAAGGTTCACTCTTTCTGGGACCTTTAATTAAACGGAAATAGGAAATTTTTTTAACAAGATAGCAGTTTATATTTCGGACTATAAATACAGAAGGTTTTTAATATTTCTGACTAGAAATACTGAATAGATAAAGAGTTTCGCACAATGAGTGGAAAAACACAAAGATTTCTGAATTTCTGGCAGTAGATTGGATAATTTGACTGCTGGCAGATCAATCAACCAGTCAACAAATTCATGGATACATAAAACATTACACAATAATGCAATACAACTGTAATTTAGACTGTAACTTTAAATGAATTTACCTAAAATCTCATCTTTCAGATATAGCATGTTATAAATCCTACCAAAACATGCTATAAAATTCCCATTGTATCACATCAACGCTTATAAATGTTTGTGCCTTCCTTACAAAAAGTTCAGAAGTGCACATTGAAGCTGGGATAAACCATCAAGAGATATGGTAGACCAGAAGAGGCATGTGCATGCACTCAAACTGAAATCAATGGAGAGACATGCATATGTTTGCATATGTTTGATGAAGTTCTGCATATGTCAGTGCAGCCATCTTGGCTGTCGACAGTCATTTCCGTCTCCCTCTGTCATTATTATTTTCTCTAAAGGCAGAATTTCCTCGATAAACCTTGCAAGCTTTGAGAACTGTTTTGTAGAGTCAGCATAGGAAGCGTTCAATCGTGGATCGTGCATTTCAGACGGTTCTGGGTGCATGTTTTCACAACCTTTCCATGATTGGAATGGTTCACCTAGAGGTTGATGGGAAACAGATTCCAGATGAGAGTCAAGCATCAGACCAACTTGCTAACACTATCCTTGTTTGGAAACTTTTGATACAGGGAATTAAAAGTGCTGAGTGTCGTTGGAGTGGCGCCAGTTGTTGTCAGTCATGAATATAGCACTGAGTTGGTATTTGGTGGTAGTAATGATGAGATGGTATTTAATGGTCCTAATTATGTGATGGTATTTGATGGTACAAATATTCAATCAACTTAACTATGTATAACTAAAAATCCATAAATATTAATTACTCACCACTTCTGGGCTTCAACTTGAACTCTAAAACATATAAAATAACAGTTAGTATTCAGGTAACTTTAAAACAATTCTCATTGTGATCCTGACCTTCGAATTAATAACATCTATCGCACTGGTTTAAAATGTAGAAGGCATCAACTTATAGTGCAGTACACACCAAAAGAATCAATGGCCTGCAATCGGGTCAATGCCCAAAGACCGATTGCTGAGACAGGAGCCAGCAGCCCATGGTGGAAAAGCAATTCATAAAAGATTAGAATTTGTACCCGTCACACACCGTAAGTTCATGCCAATTCATTTAATAAACGGAGGTTACCAAGTAGAAAGCGGAGCTGTAATAATTGAGCAGTTGACAGATTACCGGGAATAAGTCCGGCCGATTTGCGTCGTCTCTTCTGCAGGTACTGTGGAGCGCTGTGCTGCTTTCGAATGTGGTCCACGTTCTCTACTGACGAACCCAACATCTCTGTGACAGGTCACAATTAATTAATGACTGAAAACACAATTTTTAGTAGAAGTTACTAAAGGATGGTGAAACCGTTTCTGCGTATATTGTCTATGCACATGAAATGGACCATAACCCTCGTGAAAAAGTGCCCTGCATTTGTCTTTCAAGTGGCGCCTTAGAAGTTTGGAGATTATGATTACGATTTATTTACTGAGAAACAGGCCATTGAACGCAGTCATCCATAAAAACATCGAAATTTGGTTTTCACTAGTATTTTCTACAGGACACCTCTGTCTAACGATCCAGTACAATATCTCATTAAAGTAGAACATTGAAATCTCATAGAGTCCACAATTCAACATCCATATTATTATATTCTCGAGGTATCAACCTGAAAATAAATATTTTAAAACCTGGAGTCATTCATACCACAACGATCAGCAAAAAGTTCTGAAAATAATTATGCATAATGTTATACAATGGAAGCATTGATGTTTCTGTGTTTGTAAAGTGAAAGTGTATGCGTCAAATGCAAGCTATCTGGAACCTAATTATAAATGAGTTTTACTCAAAATCGCATCTGTCAGGTTCAGCATGTTGTAAATCCTACCAAAACATGCCATAGTATTCACATTGTGTAACATCATTATTTTCAGAATTTTTGCTGGTCATGGTGGTATTTAGGCTATAACTATAACCTGCCATGTGTGGTCCCTTTTCACATGCAGCATCACGTGGATATGTAGTGTACGTATTTGGCTGTTTATATTGTTGTTTAGGAATCTCACAGAAAAACCCTCATTTTTAATAACTGTTTTTAGATATTAAGCAAGACCTTGCCAGAAGTATTGCTCATCCTTTGTTGCTACTGTTTCAAAGTCTTAATTATTGATCGAAGTCTCGTCCACCTTTTCTGTTATACTCTAAAGTCTTGATTATATCCAGAAGCCTTGTCCACCTTCTATTGTACTTTCTTAAGTAGAAATAACTGCTAGAAACATGCCCACCTTCTTCCCTGCTTTTTCCCAGTGTCATGACGAGTTCCTTGGCTTTTTCTGGAATGGCGGCTGTGTAGTTATCGAGGATCAGCTGCTTCAGATGTTGGCACCAGAGACGCTTCTGATCAACGCTTCTTGCCTGCGTTAAATAGCACAACAAAGTTCACTACCACATCACCAGGCAGATATAATAACACCAGGCATATAAAATATCACCAGGCATATATAATATCACCAGGCATATAAAATATCACCAGGCATATATAATATCACCAGGCATATATAATATTACCAGACACATATGATATCACCAGCCAGATAATAATATCACCATGCATATATGATCTCACCAGGTATATATAATATCACCAAACATACATGATATCACCAGACATATATAATATCACCAGACATACATGATATCACCAGGCATATATGATATTACCAGACATATATGATATCACCAGACATATATAATATCACCAGGCATATATGATATCACCAGACATATATGATATCACCAGGCATATACAATATCAACAGGCATATAAAATCAATATCACCTGAGTTCCAGAAATATGCCTAATGTTAAATGTCTCACCATGACACACTTAACATAAAAACTCCTCAAACGAATTCTGCTGTAAGTATCTAGATACTTAAATAGATGTTTATACATAATATAAAGCTTGTGAACTCAAAAACACTACTTTCTTATCTAATTGCAATACAAAATGGAAAACTTAATTACCTTGACAGTGTACTGAGTCCTAGGGCAGTCGAAGGGAATCATGTGAAAACACAGAGGCTCCTTTGGAATACTTTCAATCAGCATCAAGTTGTAACACTGAAATAAAAAAACAATCAGTGAGAATGTCCACAAATGTACTATATACGTATCTGCGTGTATGCACCTCTCAAAGTGTTTAAACATGGCAGATCTAAGATATGATCAATCACACAAGTATATCACTGTACTCGCACGTGCATTACATCATCTACACGTATACGAACACATCTATAAAACTTGATATTTATACCACATTTTAGCACAACTGCATTAATTAGTTCCTTCATGAATATTCAATCATGTGACAAGGCAACTACCATTCCTCACATATTAACATTTTAATGATCGGATTTATTACCAAACAGTTGTATCCTGTTCTGCCGCTCCTCGCTCGATTAAAATCCTTGTTCCTCAAATAAACTATATATCTGACTCTACAGCCAACACTGTCATGAAACCCCATAAATAAATACATCACACACACACACCTACAGAGACATATTCAAACAGACGAATAAGCGGACACACACATGGCCACTCCTGCCGAGATAAACCAGGCGACGAGTGGGCGTCATATTCCAACAGCTTAGGATTATGCATCAGCTCGGTGCAAGAAACAATTTCAATCTGGTTCAGGGCTTTGAGGAAGAAATAAAAGATTATTGAAACAGGAAAGATCGACATTAAACCTGAACCTGAGAGACTGCATGGAGACAAGCTTAATTTGCAATAAAGTCGCGATTATCAAGAACGTCGCGACCACAAAGGAAATACTGAACGCAAGCAAGCGACAGCAATTCCCCGGCCGAATTGAAACCTGCAGTAAACAAGAGATTAACGCAGTGGATGAGGAATTCACGTGAGGTGATTACACATCCAATCTTTGGTTGGCAATTTAAAATCCAACCTGCTAGCCAGTCCATTGGATCAAATACGAAGGATGTTAAGTCTATCATCATCATCATCATCATCATCATCATCATCATCATCATCATCATCATCATCATCATCATCATCATCATCATCATCATCATCATCATCATCATCAGTTCCTGACAACAGCCTTTTACTTAGTGATTATGGGCATGAAGAAATGACCTCCAATGTTCTCGGTTATTTGTGGTCAACCCAAGTGTTGTTATGTCCTTGCTGATATTATCTATTCAGCGCAGTATTGGCCTGCCTGTCTTTTTTTATTTTTCGGATCTTGTTTGTAGTCCATTGTGTGGTATTCAGTCAACTGGCATTCTCTCTGCATGTCAAAAACATTGGAGTTTTATTTGAACGACTTTGTAGAGCAGAGTTGTTCGGATCTCGAATGATTGTCTCATGTCATCGTTTGATATGAGACTCTCTGTCTTTCTCTGTCTCTCTTTCTCTGTCTCTCTTTTTCTGTAGTCTCAAAACGCATGTGATCTTGCACATTCCTGCTGTAAGAATCCTTCTCTCACTTAGTTTCTCTCATCTAGATTCCCTGTGTCTATCGCAAAATCTTAATGGACCAGTTGGATGAAGCTTAATGGGCAGCTGAACAGAAATGGCAATAATTATGTTGCATAAGAAAGAAACCTCTTGACAATCTTATTTTCTCATTTAGCACAAGTCAATCTGGTGCAAACAGACTTCTTTCACATCAATACAACTAAGAATGCAGTTCAACACCATACAGTGAGATATTACAGATAAATACTAACACATTACATATCAGACACCACACAGCAAAGAACTTATTATTTCACTTACACATGATAAATATGTCCCATGCATACCATAACAAACTAACCCCCTATCTCTAACATAATTCATCCTACACATAAAAAATTTGAGCACACAAAATCAAGCAACTTGTCTAAATAAACAGATTTTTAAAAATTGCAAATAAAACAATCATAAATCATCCTGACACAAATTTGTCTCACACATAACGGATGCACGACGGACCACATGCTACATGCTTATAGTTGACGACCCCAGTTGAAGAAACAGCTGTTTAAACCAATAAAATTTCCATAAAATTTAACCATTATATAATGAATGGAGAACAATTTAACACTTGAATAAGCTACATTGGCTCCCAGTCACTTTTGGAATACATTCTTCGATGAAATTTTAAACAATTAGCTGCATTTCCGTATACACGTACACAACTTTAATTCTTTCTGTGCACAAACTATCATACAAACCTGTAACACATCACTTTCATAACACATAAAAATCGCTTCAAAATGCAGATAACCATCTATGAAACCGATTCCAAGCATAAAAATATCTCCACCGTTTGTGCTATATCAGTAGATTACAGTTTTAAGACGTTTGAGTTGCAGAACAGTGCTCACAAACACACAAGCAAAGACACACAAACACTTATAAGAAGGGCTCCAATTAGTCAAGCAGGAACGGGTAATTGATAGCAGCATACCATAATGAATGCCTTGACAACGAGACTTCCTTCGTCCTTCCTCTTGGCTATCAAAACAGCCTTCTCAAACAGGAAAATACTTCGCTCAGCCTTTGCTCCGCACATACGAAACTTGTCCTGCAAAGAAAGTAAACAAAACCCATGTGATACCTAAAGTATTCTATCTGTCTGTCTGTCTGTCTGATGCTCGCATTCTCTCTCTGTCTCTGTCCGTCTGTCTGTCTCTCTCTCTGTCTGTCTATCTCTGTCTCTCTCTCTGTCTCTCGCTCTGTCTGTCTCTCTTTTTCTCTCTCTTGTTCTCTCTCTTTTTCTCTCTGTCTGTCTGTCCGTCCGTCCGTCTGTCTGTCTGTCTGTCTGTCTGTCTGTCTGTCTCTCTCTCTCTGTCCTTCTTTCATGCATGTTATTGAGAATTTCTGGTACCAGTGTTTTCTATGCAGTTGTGCAAATTCACTGAATGTAACCGATGTAAACCTTCAATCAGTGTGACTTATCAGTTGTATGTCCTGATGCCTACATTTGATCTCATTTGGTTCTTTATGCAAATGAGACAGAAACCCAACACTCCTGGATGGTCTTTAGTACCATTCATCATATATCCCAGCCTACAAATTCAAGCAGAAAGCTACTGATTGTAACTTACTTACCCTGAAAAAGACTACAGGAGGCTATTCCCGATAAAAATGCAATAAAGCTCAGGGTCACTGAGGTCATGTTTACTCCAACAAATGATATGCATCAAATTTTTCATTCCAGGCTTAACGGTCGCAATCTCGTAATGAATTTGTGCATTACTGTGAAAAGATTTGCCTGAATATATATGAAACGAGAGCCTCGCAACGACGGCCGAACCTTCGACCTTCAGACGACTGGGGACAACTCATTGGTCCACAGTCATTTCCTGTTGTTGGTCGAACACAGGCCTCAGTACTTGATGACTTTCTTTGCTTGCCAGGAGGCGCCTTCAGTGATTAGGATAAGCCACAGATATCCAATAGCATCACCATTACATTACATCAACATTATACATTACATTACACTCAACTTGGCCCAGATTCTCTGCACATCTATGCCATCTGTCAGCTGTCAACGGGAATCCATTGGTTGGTTCTATGCTTATGCGTGGGCCCACCACTGACGACTCTCTTCAGCCCAACTGTGCATAGCTGTGCTAATAGATGTATTTTACGTGTTCACTGTGACATTTAACATCATTAAGGCCAGCGAATAGAGAGCGCCTATGAGTAGATATCTTGAAGGGGCGCTATATAAATGTTTGATTACATTACATCATTAAGGCGATAAACTCCCTTCTGAAAGGCCATAAAGGCAACACATAGCATGGCCTGCACTAATCGTTAACACTTAACATGTGAGACATTTGTGACTTCCTATAACATACTTTATTATAACATAGATCCTGATATAGGAAAGTTTTGCTATTATTAAGCAGTTTCTGATGATAGCTACCAAAGACATATAAAACAATGAGCTTCCAGTGTATTGCTGTCAATATCTCTGCATCAAACAATTGCATCCTTGTGTGGACTTAGGAAAGTTGACACTTAATTCTTTCTCATCTCTAAGATGAGAACCGAGTGGAGTGAGAAGGTGTGCCACTTCAATCAAACATTAAATCATCATTTATTGTAACTGTAGTAAGCCAAGACACAATAAGCTGGTGCCCTGCAACTGGCTTTTGAGCGGCGCCGCAACAGTTTGGAGATTACGATTACAATACATATAATGTCAAGTACAACTTAAACAGCTGATACACAACTAACAATGGAACTTCAGAAAGGAAAACAATCCCACCAGACAGGGACCCAGTTTAATTGATAAAAACACATTAAAAGATTAAACAGAAAATATAGTGTGCCTTGTAATCTAAATCACTACCCCAAGTAACTCGTGACTGATCACACATCCAGCAGTGTATACACATTTTTAATCACTAAAACTTAACTACTAACAGTATGATTCAGCCAGGTAAAAGAATTACTTACCATTGACAAGGCATTAGCTCAACGTTTTATTTAAGTAATTGCAAATTGGGCACCCGCTTAATGTCAGTGGGAAGCGAGTTCCTTATCAATAGGTGATTATATTTTATAAAAAATCTACAAGAGTTAGATATTGCCTGAATAATATGACAATAGTTCTAGTTCTTAGTTCAGTGACTGTGGATCTCAAAGCCTTGTGATGAAACTCTGGTAGAAGGTTTTTCTTAGGCCAATAGAGAAAGTTGGATGCCTGTTTTGCCTGATATAAATTGACTTTATGGAATTTAATGATAAGGAGATCTATAAACAGTGGGGCAGCGTGGGAGACCCATGGAACTACGGCAATTATATTCACAGCTTATTTCTGCAACAGTAATAATCTATGCGATCTTGAGTCATGATTTGATGTCCAAACCAAATTACGATATGAGCAATGTTCAAAGAACACTACACAAAGAACAATGTTCAAAAGAACAATAGTCAAAGAACAACACTCAAAGAATGACACTCAAAGAACAATACTTAAACAACAATACTAAAAGCCCCCAGAGAGCAGTCAATAGGAGGTCATGACTAACCAAACATAATTCCAACACAAGGTAGGTTATAAGGCATCATTCCAACATGGGGTAGGTGAGATGGCATCATCCCAACATGGGGTAGATGAGAAGGCACCATTCCAACATGGGGTAGGTGAGAAGGCATCATTCCAGAATGGGGTAGGTGAGAAGGCGTGCCACTTCATCCTGCTCACCTCTAGTATGAGGTCACCAAGGGTGGTGAGGTCATCACTGCCGTCCCACTCGTAGAGCATGCTCTGTAGTTCCTGCGCTCGAATGGCATGCTCATGTCTCTGCTTCATGTCGTTGATATGTCGAGCCATCGAAGTCATAGACTCAACCGCCTGCTCGATAGTCTTATGACCGTCTGACTCTGCATCGTGATGATTCAGTATGTTCTTCAAGCAACATAGCAATGCCACTACATCAGGTCACTTGCGATTAATAACATTACTTTTACCATCATTTTCATCAGCAATTGTAATTTTATATCTTCACAAATAGACATATTCATTAAGGTACTAGTTAGTCGACTGACTTCTTCAGTAACTATTTCAGTCAAGGTATGAACCTTCAGTCAAGAAATGAACCTTCAGTCAAGGCATGAACCTTCAGCCAAGGCATGAACCTTGTCTTACAAGGTGACTCTTAGGCAAGTACTGTGGCATTTGGTAGGCCTTTTAAGCAGCGTGCAGGAACTTCTGCAAATAATAATTTAATAATAATTTTTTTTAAATTTCAAACTGACAAGCCGCAGCATGATTACAGACAAAGCAAGAACAAATGATGACACGTTATAAAAGGAATCGAAACTA
This sequence comes from Bimastos eiseni, assembly GCA_959347315.1. Taxonomy (NCBI): domain Eukaryota; kingdom Metazoa; phylum Annelida; class Clitellata; order Crassiclitellata; family Lumbricidae; genus Bimastos; species Bimastos eiseni. Next base: position 10,074,506 of record OY365816.1, on the reverse strand, counting down.
ACGGCTGGCAGCCATGCGAGGCGCCCAGCACGTTATACATCTAATTTAACCAACGTTGCCGCCTAACGAAAGAACGACTAGTCAACCTTACGAGGGGGGATATGGGGATCGAATTCAGTTATTGAGCCTTATCTGAAATAGTTACTGAAAAGTCAGTCAACTAATTAGTACATTAATGAGTATGTTTATTTGTGAAGAAATAAAATTACAGTTATGATAATGAAAATAATATTAATACAGTATTATCCATTACATTATGAATCTCCCCTCCACTTCCAACTCGTAGAGACAGTGATGGGCAGATTGCTCTAGGAGAACAGTCATCAAAGCAATGCCATATATAGGGCGGGCCATTAAAAAGTAACCCCCTACGGTTTTTTCCTAATATTACGGTTTTTTGCTAATATTTCGGCCAAAAGTAGAGATTAGTAAAAAAAATGAAATTTTACAGGCGCTAACTAAGCTAATTCATATTTACATAAAACTTCCAAATATGACTGAAATATTTTATACAGAACAAAAGTTATATTACTTTTAGTGAGTGCAGCCACTGATTTCTGCTAGTCAAAAAACATTTTATGCAGCAAAAAGTTACAAAAAGATTTTATGAGGTCACATCTCAAGTAATTGCCCACCCCTATCATCAATGCGTCTGCATTTTTTATAATTGCTCAGCTCCAGTGATTTCAGAGTGAGCATTGATTACAGTTTGGCACCAAGATCATGCCCATGATTCATGAAGTGTCTGTATACGAATTTTATCTTTCATGGACACCTTGTCCATGTTTATTTTATTACAAATGCTATCATAAAATGATTAATTGCAAAACATTTTTATTCGCCAATAAAATCAACTACTTACTAGATGACGTCAAAGTGACTTCCATATGCGATAATTTCCAGTTTCATTTCTCAATAATAAAAATTATGAAGTGTGTTTTATTATAACTACTTGAAATGTGACTTCACAAATTCACTTTGTATAACTTTTGCGGCATTAAATGTTTTTTTACCATCAAAAATCAGTGGTTGCACTCATTAAAAGTGATAAACTTTTGTTCTGTTATAAATATTTTAGTCAATTTTGGTGGCTATATGAATTATGAATTGGCTTTCAGCTTGTACAATTTCATTTAATATTAGTAAAAATCCCAAGGGGTTACTTTTTTTTCGCCCACCCTGTATATATTTTGCAGTTAAATGCTATTATGACACAATGTTACAGACTTTAGATTCCAGAAAATGTGATGTCACCTTGACTGGGATTTCCCCTATTATCATAATGATAGCAGTATTTGTCAATTAATTATGCAACCTTTGTTACGGCCCTAACCACAAGGAGTTCTAAGAATGTGCTAAGAATTATTCAAAATAGCTTTTATTAAAACAGTCAGAAGTAAGTCATATAAACATGGGGATGAGCGTAAGTAATTGAAACAGTTCTGATTCTGTGGATATAAAATTGTGAACAGATCAGCAAAATATTATTATTATTATTTTTCTTACAGTAATTTTATATAGCACCCCTTCAAGTTTGCCTACTCAGTAGCGCTAACAGCGCAATCTCGGCCGAACAGAACAGTCTTAAGAGTACTGAGAAACAAGGCAGACTGCAAATGGCATGAACATGTTCTGAGAAGGACATAGTAAAATCAAAAATGAAACCCAGTCATGGTGTTAATAGGATGGATAAAGCAAAGGTTACGAAGGATAAAGCAAATCAATTCATAGAGGTTCAGATGAACATGTAGCTAAGATTTCTATTTGGTTTAGGGCTAGCCTTATACTTCCCACAACCCTGTTCCACACTAATATTGTAGCCCCATGCCTTCTCTCACATCAAGGCTACATCACTTATGATAAATGACCAAATCATCATGTATGTAAGCAAGTGTGATTTTTAATTTACTAGGCACTGTCCATAAGTAACTAATAATTATGTTCTGAAAGAATTAATTGACAGTTATACGTTGTGAGTCTGATGAACTCCCTAAGCAGGGGAGTTACTGTGGTAGTCCTCCATGCCAATCTAATAAAAAAGAAATCTGTTAAAAATACAGTTGCTCCTTAAAATCGGTGACCTGTTTGGCTCAACACTTCGAACATGCCTATTGTCTGCCCCAGTTTCATGCTTCAGTTTCATTTGGGTAATTATAATCGATCGAAATGAGATTTTAAAATCGAGTCTTGTTGAGCTGGATGTCATCTCACCAGTAGCAGAAGATGGTACTTGAGAATCCGTTGAACAGGTTTCAGAAGATAAGATCCGAGAGGAAGGGCATGTCGCAACGCCATCTGCTGTCGTTTCACAATCGACGCCTTCACAGAGTCTTTCATGCAATCAGTTAAGACTTCCATTGACCTAAAGCAATCCACACTCTCTGCATGTAAGATACTTTCGGTATTAAGACTGTAACCTTGCATGTGACTACTGTTGGTGAATCAGCCACTGTTTAACGACACTGCATCGTAACAAAGATGACAAGCGTCGCCCGCCTCCTTTATCCAGGCTTGAGACTGGCACTACAAGAGTCCTGGAAGTGGCAGAGTTGCGTGCAGCTGTTAAAACCATGGCTAAGGTCTTAAACTAATTCAGGTCAGTAAAGCATCTTTATTTTACACCTGAAAACTCAGGAGATCAGGTATGTTTTATCCTTCTTCTGTCCAGAACTAGAGACAAAATTATTAATCATCAAACTCTGTGTTGAACATCAGAGAGGCAGTGGATGAAGACCATTGTATTGTATTTTAGATTTATATAGCGTCTCTCACATAATAACTGTTCAGAGGCGCTCTGTGCACAGCCCATTATTTCTGCTGATACCCTAAGGTATGAATAATTTTGGGCAACTACACATACTACGAAGCTGCTACATTAAGTCACCAGCTGGTATAGTGCTACTTCTAATTCTTCAAGCAACACTCAGGTACAAGATAACCTATCCCATGCATGCATTGTGAATTCCAGCACTATGTTCATTACGAAGAAGATTTATCTATTGTTTTAATCCCGAAATTTGAAACCGCCCTTCTTCCAACAATTTTTGCTCAGACGTGCATACACACGCCTCGATGGCGCAATTGCAGCTGTACTGCAGAGGAATTGTGCGCGAAGGACTTGCTCAAGATCCCTACATGGTGACGCCTCGGACGAAGCTCGAACCCGCTCACTCAGTTCGCACTAAGCATTACGGGCCAAGCGCTTTAACCTATCGGCCACCATGCCACACAAGATGTATTGCACACATATTTAAAAAGTCTAAATTTCAGGCATATATAGATGACATTAGCGTCCATCGGCATTTTGACAGTGAAAGTAATATATGCTGCAACAAATACTTTAGTGGTCTAGCATGAAATTCAAGAAGAGGAAAACAATTTGTTCAGCCCTTGCAATACAATTTACCGCTAAGACTATTGATTTGGGTCTCAGGCTTAGTTTCGACAACTTAACATTTTCGGCCACAAACTGTGCTGGTTCTCTAGTCACTTTCAGTATACTCTCGTCTTTAAAGTGTTAATGAATTAATGAATGTAAAGAACATTACAAGAACATTACAAGAACAATACAAGAGCATTACAAGAACATTATACAAACATTGTTTTTCTACTAAAGTGGAAACAAATGAGGAAATTTCAAACGTGAACTCTTCATTTGCACAGACATACAGTAAATTAGAGTACACCATAGCCAGTTGTTTACATTAACAGTGACAGATCCGAAATTAAAAACCTTCAGACTAAGAATAGAATTATACCGAGTGTTAAGGGACAAATACTTCACAACAGTAAACATCATCTCAGATGTCACAGTAGAATTGCTCTACAAGACAGACAAAAATGCAAAACCTTGGATAATTTGTACAGTATTCGGAGTATATGGCAAAGCCCTCAGTTTGGTTGACGAAACACTTTGCCACTCCCGTTGGATCATGTCCAAACTCTTCCAGAAGTCTCAAGAAGTTTCTGAAGTGCAAACAACACAAATTATGAAACCATTAATTTCTAACATACCGTTTAATGGCACAGAATAACAATCACAGGTTTGCAATTAGGAAATCAGGAATGAAGAACATTGACAACTCTATTCAACTTCTAACTTAAATTTTAAAACAAGTCTGATTTGCTTCCTATTAATGATACATTGTACCATCGACAAAGTTTACACTTCACACTAGAAAAGTACAACTTTAAATTAAAATATATCATTAACTCAAATATAAAATTTAGAGCATAAAATATTTACTTTTGATATACTTTCAATATTACTCTTTATAAGAGTGTGTTAATGACTGTATTCCAAAGTGTGGCTAGCAATTGCTTAATAAAGAATATACTTATTTACTTACTTATAATCTAGTGGTTGGAAGAGCCTCAAGAGCGGCCATGGGTTCAAATCCCTTCTGGGACATGAAACTATTTTTACCTTCTACTTCACTAGCGCCTCATAGTGAACACAGCTATACAACTAATAGTACACTGACCATACACTGTTAGTTGTAAGATCACGTCCCACCCTTCTCTCACATGCTGAGGCTAAGAAAATAAAGTCGTCATCACTGCACATCCATGGTTTACTCTTATGGTCATTTCAAAGGACTGCAATTCTTCTTTTTATTTGATGAACTGATGTTCAAAATTAAAATGCAGACCATGGTCCTTTCATTTCTTCTTAGATTTTTTTAGTGACATGACGAGAAACCAGACGATGTCTAAGTTCCAAGAAATCCGATTCAAAACGAAAGCAGATTACCGGTTAAATGCATAGATATCTTGAATATTTCCAAAGAGCGCATCCTGGTCACCCTGTTGTAAGTCGAACTCTGACGACTTACACAAGTAGTTCACGTAGCCCTGAATATGAATAGAGATAAAACAGACACAGCTATTACATGTTCGTTAAAATCCAGCTAATTGCTTAGCTAGACATCGTAAATGTCCACTTAATTACAATAACCTATCAACATAAATCTAAACATACGACATGATATAAAAACGAGCATCCTGACCTTGACTCAGCCAACCAACAATCTACAGCACCTTATCAACAGCAGTACTAACTGAACTCACATCAATAATATCCTTCAGATCCTTGACGTATTTCCTTTCTGTTTCCAAGATCTCCATGACCACCCGGTCGATGTACTGCGACTCCGAGTGATCGAGTACAGTCACCGTCTCTTCCTCGCTGTTCACCAGCGCCTGTCCCACGTCGCAGTCTGTCACGGCGTCGGTTGCACCTGTCACCGTGACATCCGTGTCAGACTTCGTGGTTGGAAGGGCCCTGTCCCAGGCGCCGTCGGTCAGCATCTGCGTTGTGCACCCGCTGAAGCTCCTAAATCGTTCTCGCTGGTAGGACGAATTTCCCTCGGATGAAGCGCTCGAGTAGTTGACGCTACAGTCATCAAACGCCCGGCAGCTCACAGTCTCACAGGCGCAGTTGCTCGACGACGCTTCCGACACGGTTGCCAGCGAATCGCTGACGCCGGAGACAATGGACAACGACGGCACGACACTGCATGATGTCGTCGAGCAACTGGCATGTTTCTTTCGACGGTTACACGACACGGAGCACGTCGAGGAAGAGGACGAGGAAGTCGATGTGACGCTTAGCGGCCTCTTCTTGTCGTCGACTTCCTCCACTGTCAGACCGCCGCCCATCGGCAACACGGCGGAGCTGTCTGCGACGCCGACTTTGCTTGGCAGAGTCAACCACGCAAGCGAGTCGTTGTCGTCTGCAATGCTAGAGTCTAAGTCACGCAGATTTTGCACGGAAGAATTATTGTTGTCATCCTCCAGAAGTTCGTTTGATCTTATGTTTTCGGTTTCATTCCTGAAAGCAACGGACGGCGATCTTTTCGATAATGCAACGATATCATTGTCCTTGTGTGTCGCGTGTTCGTGATGCAGGCGAATGGCACAGCGTCGTTCATCTTCCATATCCGCATCGCCAAAGGATGTTTTGTTGCTGTTCATGCTTAGTTCATCGTACATCGACAGCAGGGTCGGAGCCAGACTCAGAGAAGACCCTGTTTAAAGAAAGAAATAAAATCACACGACATTCAAAGCAGAATCAACAAAACGCAGGATACATATGCCACATCAGACTAATATGAGAAGGATGGAGAAAGATAGAAAATGACACTATCAAATGTAAAGTATATGTGTGTTATTCCAGATAATAATGTGCATTACAAGTAAAATATAAACACAGCTATCGATATCATCTATCCATGTTATCTATCCAGTTATCTTTATTATTCTAAATAATGCAATGCATCCAAAAGTTCTGCCAAAACATGTCTTTTTAGTCAAATGTCCAAATAACCTTCTCAACTACTTCAGAAACTTCTTGTCATTGGATAAAGACGGCAATTTTCATATCAAAATTCCAAACACCAAATAAACTACATTCCAAACACCCAGTAATCAACATTTAATTGTGTTACAGTTTGGAAAATAGATTAACTAAATTGGGCCAGTCTAAATTGCATAGCCCTGATGCAGCTATCTTTAGTTTCTAAATTGGATAGATGGCATGGCAGTCGGCATTTGCTAAGCCTCTACTCTACCTCTAACTTACATAGCCTTGAGTATATCACGGAGGATGGAAGAAAGGTCCTGGACAAAATTAGGAAATTGAAACAACAATTGAGGAAATACTCATGAACAACCTTTCACTTTTAACCATCCAGTTGGCACATGTGACTGTACTTAATCAACAATCCTTGTTGACTGGTCACAAGGAGATATGATCAAAAACAATTAAAACAAAGCTCTCTGATGACTGAGTCACAAAGGCCTCGCATTACAATCAACTTAACAGAGCAACGTTTATACTCACAATTCATTACTGGTTCCAAACAAGAGATAAACTCCATAAGTAGCTAAACTGTAGAGATTATATTTTGCTTAGAGCAAAATCATATTTTGATATATAACTTAACAGCAATCTTCCATAGCTTCTTCGCCCACATAACACCTTCTATAATACATTCACTAAATATATATTGAATGCTTTTGTAAGTAATTTCATTGTGCCACATTCATATAATCAAATGTACATAACTGAAAAAGTTATTTAGGACCCATAACTAATAGGAACACCGACAAGTGGTAAGACAGATAGAATGTACCCTAGGAAATGGAATATAAAGACAGACTGAAGGCTGTAGATCAATAAACTGGGATTTTAAAAGCAATAAAGCAACTTTTGTGAAACTTTTAATATCAACAGGCATTCGAATGTTCCATTTGATGCTGTATGAAGTGCTCAGTGTTCAACAAGAGATATGCATTTGAAATGACCATCAGGCCAAAAGACAATACATCTCATATGTAATGTAATCGAACATTTATATAGCGCCCTTTCAGGATATCTACTCAGAGGTGCTCTCTGCACTGGTAAATGATGTTAAGTGCCATACTAAGTGAAAGAGTAAAATACGTCTGGTAGCAAAACTATGCAGGCAAGTTGAAAAGAGTCGTGTGTGTAAGTGTAATGTATATCTAGGAAAAAATGTCTCAACACCCACCAAAGACGCATCAGGGAGTCTGACGACCCTGTTCACTGGTGCTACTAAATATAAAATCTAAAAATAGCAAAGCTTCTCGTTTCGTTCTGGTGCCAGGTCAAAATCCGGGGAGGTAAAGCCTAGGACAAGACAAGGGAGACACAGTAACTAATTGGTTAGAGTGCTTGCCAATTAATGAGGACAGCACATGTTCAACTCTTCACTGAGACGGTTACAATGTACAGACCTTCACACCACTGATTCATGCTTGGCAATTAGATGCATTTATTTAACGCAGATATAATAACAGTATGCCAGTCCACAGCTTCCCATCTGAAAATAGCAGGCAGTGTGAAAATTGATAATGCGGGATTAAGTAGATGAGTGATGTGCAGTCGACCTCGGGAGCTTTCATATTTCGTGTATCATATTTTGTGTAGCTGTATAATCATAGCACTGATCTAGCAGGTCGATTTCAAATCAGTTCCGTTAGCCATACCGCATCAGTTGTAATGAGTTTTAGCGTGTTACTTGGCTATAATTAATGACTACAGTAGGAGTATTCCCAGAAAGAAGTTGAACCCAGTGATCTCGATGTTTCATTGTGAATAAAACTGAAAAAGACTTAGCAACGCATTCGGATAGGTGAGCAACCTAACCGCTCGCGCCGACCTTTGCTAGGCGAGCGACCAAGGAGAGTTATCGCTCGCTCATTTGCTCGACTCAAATGGGAAGCTCCGAGTATACCTACCACGCATAGACGTACCACAACACAGACAAAACAATACCACATCACCTCTAATTGCAATAACACTTACAATAGCCTCGATTTTCTCCAGTAATTCAAATATCAATATACGAGATACATTCAATGAGTGACTCAAAAACTACCACAAGACTACTCCATAAACCAAAAATCCAATGTTAGTATTTTGCACCAAGCGATTTACCTCAGTGAGAGAAGGATGGAACTTCAAACTGAGATAGGGTTAGGCCAAAAAGATACCATAGAGTTGAAATAGATATTAATCTAACAGTGGGATGAAGTCCCTAAAGGACAACCACTGCAGTCGGCCACAATCCAAAATGCAAAGCATTCGGGAGTTCAGGCCAAAGGAGGCAGCTGGGTCAGCCAAGTGCATAGGCGGGGTAGGGGAAGGGACACGGGCTTTATGGTTCCAAAGTTCTATTCCTTACTATCATTGGAGGACCGAAAACATGCAACAAACCTAAGCTATATCCCCCTCCGACATGCATCACCTGTTTTTACCTCTTCTTCTTACTCCACCTATTCCAACTCCTATTGGTGCGCCTTTCCATACTCCTTTTACTGGAGTGCCTTCCCCTTTTAACAGTTGTCTTCCTCAGGTTCCTCCTTCTCCTCTTCCCATCCGTGTTCCCTTTCCTTTTCCTCCTCCTCAGCTTATCGTCTTACCAGACGACATATACTGGTACCATGCATCAGTTCCCTTGCCCCTCAAATCTTTGTTTACAATTGGAAAAAGAAAACAAAACTGGTGTCTGGTGAAAATAAACCCTTTAACTAAGATCCTAGATAACTAAGGTCCTGGATGATGACATTTGGATCTCAAGAGGTAAAGCTGTGTATCAGAGGTGGTGGGTGGTCGGTGTCCATCACTGTCCCCATAACCCTGACCCTTATCATCGCCATCATCATCATCACCACCACCACCAAACAGTATAAACAGTATCATCATAATCATCATTCTTATTTAATCCTTATCAACTCCACCATCTCTATCCCTATAATCTCATCTTCATTGTCATAGCTATACTTTTCATTATTGTTAAAATCACTATCGTTATCATTGTTGCCGTCTCCGTCATCATCATCAGCAGCTGCAGCAGCTGTTCCCGAAGCCAGAGAACGAAGAAATTACGTCCATTGTCCTCAGTTCTCTTTTGTTAAGTTCATTTCTTCCCTTAGAGTCAGTCCAAGTCACCATTTACTAAGCTGAAACATCATCATCATCATCGTCGTCGTCGCCATCATCATCACCACCACCACCACCGATATTCTCTCCATCACAGCAATAACTTAATCATTACCATGTTATTCAGATATGCCACAGTCATTACCTTGAATGATAACAAACAATGACGACGATGGTTTCCATCTGGTGGAAACCTTTGCCAATGTAATCGCAACAATCGAATGCATGAACAGTCAAAGACAATCGCTTACCCAGGACACCGCAACGCCGCCGATAAACTACGGTGATCCACAGATTTATGATACGAAATGGACGACAATAATTACCTCTGATGCAACCAGGGACACGAATAAAACTATCGTCAGTCTTCTGCTTAAACTCAGCCAAATAAAGGAGTGTTTAATAAGCAGTTAATGGTGGCAGACGCTGTCTACTAAACGGTTACTGAGAACAGACTAAGCCTCATCCACGCTGCACAGCGTCAACAGGCTGATGTCACTAGAGTTAGCCTCACGACCGATCGTCACAGCTAGGTGTACAGAAAACTTACTCCCTCCAAAATCTATCCCCAACCAGAAAACGGACAGGAGAAAATTACACCACCGCCCGCATTCTGGTAGTGCCAGTTCAAAGCTTGAATAAAAGAGAGGGTTGCCGTCACACGCATCTTTGTTATGACACAGCACCAATAACATTATGACCTAAGCCGATGATAAAGTCGTAGTCCTCTATATACATTATTTTGTCACCATCTGAGGTTTCTCAAAATTTAAACCAAAATGCGAAGAGGACTGCAAAGGAGAGGACTATGAAAAGAGAATTGTAAAGAAGAGGATTGTGAAAAGAGGATTGCGAAGGTGAGAATTGCAAATTAGAGGATTGCAAAGGAGAGGATTGTTAAAGAAAGGATTGCAAAGAAGATTGTGAAGAAAAGGATTGCAAAGACGAGGACTGCGAAGAAGAGGAATGTGAAGAGTAGGAATGTGTAGGAGAGAAATGTAAAGAAGAGGATTGCAAGGAAGAGCACCACTACACCATCCAGCACCGTTCTATCTGAGCTGTATCCTAATCAGAAGTAGAATCGCTAACGAGCGGTAAACTTCCCAACAGTCAAGCTTTCATCTAGTATGGTTTATCTGGCTAAAAAGTGACATAGAACAGGCAACTGGTTCAAACTGATGACACTTACTCATCCTGTCTGCGGCTCATAGGAGAGCAGCTAGGCCCAAAAGAAGAAGATCAACGGATGCTGAAGCCACTTCCTCTGATAGCCTAATTAAGCCATTACACCCTTGATGGATGCAATGTCTGCCCTCAGCCAATCTATTAGAGGCACTTCTAAACAAAATACCACTGGAGACCAAACTATAGTCAACCAAACAAGAAGATGAAAAACGACTGCCCTCTCCTCATTACGGACGTCTGCAAAACCTTGTGCCTCACCGTGTAAAGCCAAGGAGTCTAAGGCCACTTGAGTTTGGTTGAGGCCATGACAGGTCTAAGGCCATCAAGTGTACAGCTGATGAGCCCTCTGATGCTTTAATGTTATCCAGTGATGTATACAGCAAGGCATGCACTGAGCAGTGAGCAACTCTACTTCAATACTCAGTGGCACTCTCACTAGCATACATCAAATTAACTTGGACCATGCATAAACACAATTGCAAAGCTTTTCAAACTGTACCATAACCTATTCAATAAAATTATAACCTAATCTATTCTACAGTACCATTTAATTAACCTAACCTCATTCTGCTTCAAATGTATGTAAAATATCAAACCTGTAATCAGAGACTAGAATCATGACAATAGTAATTATGAACTTACATAGTACCACTCTGGGAGAAACTTTAGTCTATTATACTGGCATGACAGGATATTTCACGTCATTATGAAGAGAAATGTCAGTAGTTAGCAGTTTTTCCAACATAGTGGTGATGATTGCACTGTGGTTTTTCTCATGTATAATCTAAGTCTTGCTATGTTTATTTTAATTGATTATCTAGTTGTTGCTGTTTCTTGCTATCTTCTTATAGGCAGTGCCTTGTATGGGGCTGCAACACTCATGCTGAAGCTGGAAAATTTCAACCAGCACTTGAGACAAATTTGTAGTTAACTGAAATGCAGTATAGAAACAAGCAACCTTAAAACGCAGATACTGTACTGTGTTAAAGAGGATGACGACCCAAAACCAAGAAGAGAATAAACAGAAGCAGATAAATAACAACGAAGACGAAGACAAGACTTAAACCCCTTTCCTATGTGAATAAGAATATAAGACAATCCAAACAGCAAGATTAGAAAATAATCTCATTGGCAGTAATCAGTTGGCTACAAAAATCCGGAAATGATGATACAAGGGCACAAATGATGATACAGTGACACACTGTCTGCTGTCTAAAGAAGCTTTTTAAGTCAACAAGTCAATAAGCGTAGACTCCCAATGGTTGGTTTTACCATATGGAGGAGCAAATGAGTATAGCTGACTGAATAACAGTGAATACCACACAATGCACTGCCCGGCATGAATCAAATGAAAAAGAGACATAAGAAGGAAAAGACTATGATGGATAGACAATACAAATGAACATAAATTTAACAAGACTTGGGAGCAGCAATGGACTTCGAAAATGGAGACCATTTATCCGGGTTCATTGCCCCCACATGGCTAGCGTCAGGAACGGATGATTACTAACATAATAACAAAATCAATCTAACCAACTTCTAGATTGGCCTAAACACATAATTAATCTACATTATCTAACGAGTTCAAACAGTTGATGGCACATTAAAGCTGATCAAAGTACAGCTCCGTGTGCTGAGCACAGAAAAACCACATAACACCATCTTACATCACGGGTGCTAACAGGAAGAGGAAAGTCTTGGAAATGAACTTAGGACTCAAAGACTGTGTTGGCAAAATAATGCGGTCAAAACATAAGAAAAAAATCTGAGAAAAGAACATGAAAAATACGGAGTCAACAAAACCACAAAAGTCAGACAAATTATTCTTTATAGCTCGTATGCAACTCATAAACGGGTCTGCCGAAACCAGGATTTGAACCAATGATCCTGCAATAAACAGATAAAAGACTCATTATCATCATCACCTCATGGCCATTACAACTACCCACCACTATGTATTTGTCTACATGTATTTATAACATTCGTGACATGCATTTCACCGAAATGTGAATCTGAGGTGCGGATAGTCAGTCACCAGGAGGACATATACTTAGGTTTCCAAATCCTTGAAACCCAAAGAGAAATAGTGAATATTGAGCCGTTGTGGAAGGAAATAAGTGAATTTGAACTACGAAGAGAGAGAGAGAGAGAGAGTGGCATTCAATTCCATTCCTTAGGATCAAAGGCATGAAATGCATGAGAGTTCAGAACTGATCTCCATCATGGCTCAGCTAAAAGACCTGTACTTGCTGATCCCAGGCAACCAGGAGAGAAGCAATGTAAAACGCGCCTTTGAGTAGTCACCTTGAAGAGGTGCTATAGAGAGGTAGGTGTACTCATGCTGAGGGATTTGTAGGATGGATGGATGGATGGATCCAGGGCTTAACGACAGCTTATGACAACAGAGGCCGCTGCTGTCGACAGAAATTTGCTTGGCATATGGACTTTGTAGGATCAAACAATCAAATTTATATTTTATTCTGAATCCAACAGGAATGCAGCTGATAGAGTAGGACTGAGGAGCATGTTCGTAGCTGAAAATGCATTGCAATGACCACGACCGTTACCACTAATACCATCGCCATTACCACCACTACCACCAACACCATAGTGTCTACCACCATTCTGATGACAGCCATTTGGCATATGGAATGGATGTGAATGAATCCTTCATTCTTCTTGATAATTTTCCTCATTCAATGTTTAAAAATTGAAATTCTTGAAATTTGACATTGCCCTTCTTCCAACATCTTTTGCTCAGAAGTGCAAACGCCTGGACGGCGCAATTGCTGCTGTTGTACTGCAGAGCACTTGTGCACAAAGGACTTGCTCAAGGTCCCTACACAGCGACTGACGCCTCGGACGAGGGTCGAACCCGCTCACTCAGCGCACACTGAATGTTACGGGACGACCGTTCTAACCGATCAGCCACCATGCCGCACTGTTGACTCATGTTTAATCCAGATCATATTATCCTTTGTGTGAACTGTTCTTCCAACGAGTTGTGGATGACATCACTTGTTTCTCCTTCATTTGAAACCTCCCCTAATCGATCTACATGTATAGCCTTAGGTATCAGAATAATTAGAGCTGTAATGTGCCAAAAGCATTTCTGTCGAAGGCAGAAGCCTTTGTTGTCATTAATGTGTGGTTAAATTCTGAATCCGCATTTACATGACCATTCATTGTACTTGCCCATTCATTGTACTTGATCATTCATTGTTCTTGACCATTCATTGTACTTGAGCACTCACTGTACTTGACCATTCATTGTACCTGGCCATTCCTTAATTGCACTTGACCATTTATTAATTGTACTTGACCATTTGCCCAGCAATCTACTTTCCAAGCACTGTCTTATTACTTCATCTCAATTTCTGCAGCCTTCTAATTCTGGCAATTGTCAGTTATCATCAGATCTTTTCTCATGTTGGGGGATTCCCTCCTTTGCATCGTCCAGCATCCATCCATCCAGTCATTACAAAAAAGATCTAAACCTGCGAAAGGATGCAGTGGAATAGCTCAAAAGCTCCACACAGTCTACCACCATGTCAGGGATAAAGCTGTGGCACCCAGACAAATACAGAGCTCAATCAATTTCAGAAGAGATATGGTTCATGTGTAGTAGTAGGTCCGTTGGATACTAATCAGCCATAATGGGTCCTTCAACTGATTAAGTAGTCGTCGAATATCCTTTTGACTGGTCTACACACATTACACAGAGTCTACAAAACTCGAAAAAGCCGGTTCTATTTTGGGATCCCTTTGCTAAATTATATGGCTTCCAGCTTAGTATAAAGTCAATAACTCCTGAGATGAAGTAGATTAAAAATGGCAGCTCAGCCCCTCAGTGCTATCATGTGATCATATACAACCAATACTTCCTGTAATCATCACTAGCGCTTCAGACGCCAGTCATGTGGCGGCGATGGGTACAAAGAAACCACCCTCATTGTCCTCGGTCGTTCGCTAAGTCCCATTGCTACCTCAGTGTCAGTCCAAAGAATGTTGTGTCCTCGTTCATGTCTTCATTGATATTGTCTATGCAGAGTAGACTTGTTCTACCTATGTTTCCCTTTTCCTTCAGATCCTGCATGAAGTGCATTGTGTAAGATATGGTAAACTGGCATTCTGTCTCTGCCTGTCTCTGTCTCACTCTATTACTCTCTACATGTCCAAACCATTAGAGTCTTTTATGTCAGCGTCTTTGTCGATAGCAGAGTTGTTTTAGATACCTAATGATTGTCTTATGCCATCAGTTCTTATCTCTGCTTTCTTGAAAACCATGCACGTTTCCGCAGCCAACTCATTTCTGCTGTAAGAAGTCTGTTCTCACCCAGCTCCTGCATTGTTCAACAATCCGATCCATATAGGAAAGTCGGTTGCACCATCATCTTGCATATTTTTTTATCATAGTTGACTTTGAAATTCTTTACTTTTTCACATTCTATTCAATGCTCATAATTAAAAATGGTCGTGATACATCGTATAGTACACCTATATATCTGCTGACCAACTATTAGGATCATTATAAAGTCTAACCAACACTGAGTCAAGAGAATTTCAAATTGCATACCCACAGACAAAAAATCCTAGAAGAAATATTTCCAGACTAAGATAAATTGGGAACTACTAGACGTCTGCCCATGACAATACAGCAGAAACGACCTTCATAACATATACAATCGGAGTGCCTGGCGCCATCTACTGAAATCAAATGAGTGGTGTCCTGACTTGTCAATCTCCCACCCATTATGTTTATGTCACCCTGTAGTATTTGGTGACAATGGTCACTAAAAGAAGAATCACTGAGGTGTAGTCCTCATGAATGAATGAATGAATTACTGGCTTAATGAACAGCACCATCATTACATAGATAAGAAAAGTATAATCTATTCTGCATTATCTATCAACTCAATGTGCCACCTCAGCATTTCTTGAAGATTTGCAGTAAGGTCATATATTATTGACTTCGTAAATGAGACTATAGTCGGTCTAGTTGAATCTTTGCGTTTTACTCAATGACTTGCATCACCTGGAATGGCCTCTCCCAGGTTATCCACTCCCTTCCTAGGGTACCCTCTGATACATTTCATTGACACATCAAGACTGTTCTTTTTGCTCAGGCCTGGATCGGGAGCGCCTCTGAGTAGTCGTCTTGAAGGGGCACTATAGTAAATTCATATAGATTCAAATTCAAATCACGGGTGTGTTCAATGTTAAGAAATTGTATTTGTCAGACACTTTGTTTCACTGATATGTTGGACTTTGTTGATGCTGATATGATATGCAAATGAAGAAACGAATCATTCAAAATAAGTATAAAAAACAATGCGAGATTTGATCAAACTGCAATTGACCAGACATTTGATTTAAATTGCTATGCCTATCCTTAGCAGGCCCATCTAATCAACGGACTACTGGCTTGGCCCTTTCACTCCTTATGTTAGGACCATAAGCATTAAATTCCGATCCTTTTCTCTGCATCAGTCCCTCTCTGTGGAATGAACTTCCCTCTTCATTTTGAACCATCATCTTTTCTTAAGGTGAGTGAAAAATGTGAAATGGGTTCAGATGCCACACTTTCCTTTTCTCTAGGGGAACATCGCACTGGGAACAATTTTGAAAAGCTTATGATGCGAGAACTGCTTCATAAATGATCATTTACAATACAATAATTATTATTAATAATCTGATGTAAAGCTAAAATAATGTCAAAACTAATCCAATTCCAATCTGATCTCATTCTGACTCTTATAGCACACACTAGATATCAGCTGATATTCAGGAGTTAATTAAGCCCTCTTAAATAATCGTAATTAACTGAAGAAGCGAGAATCCTGATCAGAAGGCCACGAAAGCCTGAAGTAAGGTTATGCATCAAGTGAAAAAAATTAAATTCGGGAATCATCTAATTAGTACAAACAACATCACTGCTTGGAATTATCTCCCTCAAGAAGCACATTAGCTCACTGTCCTCCTCCTCAAAGGATCACTTCTTACATTTCACTCAAAACTGAAAACAATATCTTGAAAACCGAAGTGAATCCCTAGAAACCGGAGAGACCCTCTTGAAACCGGACTGACCCCCGGAAACCTGAATGGGACCTCAGTTTGACTACCATTTGGAAACCCCTCCTGAATAAGCTGGTGCCCCATGCTTCGTCTTCAAGGGTACTTTAGACGTGTGGAGTTCACGATTACCATCCTTTTCTTCTTAGCCAGTACGGTCCTCAAACACTCACCAAACTATTAACGTGTCAGTGAACTTGACTCAACTACTATTTCCCCTTAAAAAAGCTGATTCTAGTGAACAGCGATATCTAAATTGATTCCAATGACTTATCATTATAGGGTTAACCACAGCGTCGGGATTTTAAAAAATTGTTTACATTTCCTTCCGTTATTTATAATTTTGTTTCAATTACAAAAAGCCAGAGTTTACAATCTATTTTCATCCTCTTATCTTTTCGTCACAACCTCCACCAAGTTCAATGAGTTAAGATCTTAACATGCACCACAATATATATAAATTATATATATATAAATTATATATATATAAATTATATATATATAAATTATATATATATAAATTATATATATATAAATTATATATATATAAATTATATATATATAAATTATATATATATAAATTATATATATATATACAAGGCTGGAACATATAATTATACATTACTTATGCATAGATCCAAATATCTACCTATAATCAGATCTCACATGCACTAAAACACCCATTCATATTCATTCATTCATACATTTATATAGCGCCCCTTAAAAACCTACTCAACCAGGCTGTGGCCAAACAAAGAAAGACTTGACACACATCAGCTGTATAACATTTCTTCATCATCATCCTCATCATAAGTTCCTGACGTCAGCTATTTGGTGGTAATGAATACAAAGAAATGACATGTCTTACTTTTTATAAATATATACACATGATATAAATGGCAAGTACTATGTTTATATACATATATATTGTAAGCATATATATGTTTCATACATGTATGTAAAATATTGTACATATGTAATTTTATGGATGCTGTATATTATAATTATATATAGAGCTGTACCGATTAATCGGATCGGGCCGATCATAGCGATATCGGCAATATTGGATATCGGCAAGATAATCGACACCAATATTTTAAAAAAATTTTAATTTATAACATTATTTTCAGTCTATAAAAGGAAAATGATGACAACAACATCACTGGGTCTGTGAAGGACGGTATTTCGTTCCGTTCCCATATTCGTGGAGCTCATTCAGACCAGTGTGCTAGTATGGACCGTGTGAACGTGTCAACATAGGTCCTGTGCAGAGTGAGTCATAATCAAAAAACGGCTGGCCAATTCAAGCCAAGGAACGGCTGGCCAATTCAACAGAGAAACCAATGAATGTACATTGTGGAGGCATGCCTAATGAATACATGCTAGCTGCCAATCAGATCTCACCGAAACATTTCAGTAGCCTGAGACTAGATGGGTGGCTGTGAATTGGCCAGCCGTTCCTTGCCCTTTAATTACCCTGGACACAGTTCGTGACGGATAGTGTGTATAATCTGTACTGACTGCCTAGGATTAGTCCCCAACTACATGCATACGTCTCCTACGGAGCAAGAGTTTGCTTGTATCACAACAATAGGCAGTAGCAGTAGCAGTACATTTGGAACCGGGCATCTTGGGAAGCACAATGAAATAATCAGCTAAATAATCGGGTATCGGCAAATGAATAATCGGCAATAATGGGTATCGGCATAATCAGCAAAAAGTGATATCGGTACAGCTCTAATATCTATACATACATATTAAGCAAGTATATAATTAGTAATGGTGTAAGTATGTTATGTATGTATGTACGTATGTATGTACGTATGTATGTATGTATATATGTACGTATGATTGTACGTACGCACGTATGCATGCATGTATGGCATTGTATGCATGTGTATTCTTTAGCTAGAAACGGATGTGAAGCTGCAACCACAAAAACCCATTCTACTAAAGGGCATGCTCCCAAAGCTAAGCGGGTTATAGGGTCAAAGGTGATGGGGTCAAAAGGTGGGGATTAGGAGGGCATTTCGGTTTCCAGATAATTTGAAATAAATTGAGTCACTTAGTCAGCTACAGATATAGAGGACGAACCAACCACAGAGACAATGAGAATACAGGCTGAATCACCCCTGCCTACTCACAGATACAGACGACAGGAGAACACAGACCAAGAGCAAGACAAAGAGACAGACATTTGTGGTGTGGGAACGAGGTAACAGTGATTCAGAGAAACATCTTGGTTTCTTTATCTCTACAGAAACAGGAATGTGGTCAAACATTTATATAGCGCCACTTCAAGACATCTAACTCTGCGCTACCCTAAATGATGCTAGATGTCATTACCAATGAACATTTTACATCAGTCAGCAAAACAGACATTAGGAACACAGGAAGCTTTAACACCTCACAAAGCTATAATAATATAATATAATATTATGTCACCACAATATCAAAATAACTGAAAAGCTGAAGACTGGATCAATATCATAAGACAGAAACATCAACAGGATGAAGCAGGGCACTGACATCCCTTATCTCTTGAATTTCTGCTTTGGGTCAAGTCTCACCTAAGAAATATCGACACCCAATACTGATATCTCACCAACGATACCTCTGTGGTCCATTACAGTGTCCGCCTGTATGTCTGTATGCCCGCCTGCCTGACTCTCTCCTACCTGCCTGCCGATCTGTCTGACTGCATGTAGGTTATAAAAAGTAGCATGAATTGACGGCTTCTTTATTAGGTAATGGTCACAGTTAACAGAGGTGTGATGAGAGAGCGGGCCAGGGGGGGACTGGTTGAATTGAGGACATGATAATAGAGCAACTGTATGGTCATCCCTCATCATCAGTTCCTGATGCCAGCCTCTGGGGCTGTGGGTACAACTAAATGATCTCCATTGTCCTTGAGCTTTGTCATGCCCAGTGCTCCTCCTCTCGAATGTCATCCACGGTGTTTCTCCTCTCAGCATTAGTCCAAACGTCTTTACGACCACATTTCCTATGTTGTCATCCAGCGCAGTGCAGTCTTAGTCTGCTTTTGTTTCTCTTCCCATTGAATTTAAAGGCAGTCCAGTCAGTGTCAGCATTGTATACGGTCAGTTGTCATTTTCTCAACATCAACAACAGTCTTTCAAATTTTGTCCAGCAGATCCTGTCATAGCAGACAATGAGAAAGGAATTGTGTCTGGCTGTTTATGGAAATTGCTTAAGTGGTTGTTGGATGGGAGCAATTAGTTATTCCTACTTCCCTATTCAATTAGCAATCAAGTCCGACATCTGTCATTTCTCAGCTGCAGTAGCCAATTAGGACTAAGACATCCGTCAGAGGAGGTGGCAGTTCATAACACCCCTTCATAACACCCCTTCCATAACACCCCTTCCATAACACCCCTTCCATAACACCTCTCCATATCTCATACTAACAGACAATGAGTTTGTTTAGGGCAATTATCAACGTAATCGGAATCTCCAGCTTTTACAGCGCCACTCGAAAGTAAAGAGCAGGGAACCAGCTTTTGCACGAGTACTCCATATCATTGTTGTTGCATGGTTGTCTGTAAGCTAAACACAGAAAGGTCAGCAGTGGTCCAAAAGCCTTCTAAAAATAGTACACTTTCAAGTAGCTACGGGTCATTCGTGTATACATAGGCCTCCTTTTCATCAAGCAGCAATTTGATAACATCCGTTCTGCAGTGCTATATTCAGAACCTTTGTTTTTTCTACCCCAACTCAACAATACTAACTTCATTCATTCACTCATTCATCCATTCTTTTATATGTGCATTCTCATTCATTCAGATCCATTATGTAGCGCCTCTCTGTGTCTTTGTACTAGTGCTATCAACTATTACCTCTCCAATAGTAAATTATTTACAAATGAATGATTAATTGGGTAATTGTGAAAAAATGAATTCACCAAAATGTGATGACAAATAAAACAATTCATAATAACAAATACAATATGAACATTATTCATTATTTATCATTTAATAGTATTTTATTTTTTTTTAAATAAAATTTATTGCTTCTCAGTAGTTACATAGTAGTTTTTTGTTCAAATCATTAGTCTTGTTCATATTTTTCAGTCCAAATGACTTTTTTCAACCAATTATGTAAAAAACAGCATCTTAACACTGCTGTGTTCTAGCGAGCAATGTGTCTTGTTGACAATTTAACCAGCTGCCAAAGTCTCTTACATAGAACTGAACAGCTATAATATGGATTAATCGATTAGTTAATCGTTAACTTGTGCAGCCCTACTTTCTACTTACAGTCTTATATCCCATATCCCTGTTTCCGCAAAGTGGGTCAGTTTCTAAAGTTTCCTAATGGCAACATGGTAAGAGTTTTACAATAAAGTTATATTGCTCTACCAGTTTTGTGGCGTGCAGAGCCAAGCAAAGCCTCTGAGAATCTGAGCATCCCAGTCTTCACAACATCCCATACCTTGGTAGTGCCAGTACCAAACTGAGATAAAGAAGGAGGGTGACACAAATGATATTTGCCATCACAGTGTCACCAAACTGATGGTACAACTAATACCTTGAACATCCCACAGTTTTTCACACAAGAGACAACCCCTGAAATGCAGAACAATCTATAAATGAACAGATTTCGTTTAATAATATCTCCTCGTCCATAATTCTGAATTTCCAATGACAACATTTACCTACGAAGAGCCGCATCTAACCCACTGTACGTCTAACCTCAACCAGCATGTGTCATAGCAGGTCTGATAGACTTCTGCTGGGTGGACATTGGGTTAATGTTTGGAACATTAGTACTAGTCAACATAATGTTACATAATGTATATCAATGCAAATCATTAACACCAATCTGAAGGGGGCAGCCCAAGTAACCCATAAAATGATGCACAGAGGGAACCACTTCCCACTATCACCAGATGACGCTTCTTGCAGTCAAAATAAAATGCCATGAATGAGACTGCCAATTTGCAAAGTATCATCAGTTTGATGACACAGTGATAGCATTTAAACTAACCAGAGCTCTGTTAAGTAAGCAAGTAATATATTCCTTAGCATACCGCAAGGGGTCCATCAGCTGAGTAAGGAATATTAGCAACACAGGCTCCTTAATTCCGCCTGGATCGGGAGCACCTCTGAATAGTTTTCTGTAAGAGGCGCTATATAAATTGCATTGATTGATTGATTAATTCAATTTTTATTGCTTCAAAGGGATTGATGAGCAGATAGTGGGAAGCAATAAATGATGCATTGTATCATATATTGCTTGTATTTGTGTAAAGTAAATAAGTAAGAATATTCCTTATTAGACAACCAGCAAATGAAGACAACAGTTTACAACAGGCATAAATAATAGCATAAATTTTAAACAAAGACATAATTATAACATTTGTATAATAAAAGAAGCTGCTAACTGATTAAAAGATGGACTCACTGAGCAGTTGTTCACAATGTGCAATAACTGAATGTAATGTTTTAAAGAAATCAATTCTGTGCATATGTTATTCATTCATTTGGAAGACACACACAAACACACACAAACACACAAACACACACACACACACACACACACACACACACACACCCTACACATAGTGGCCTATCAATAGTTTACTGAAGAGCATCCCATTGTAGTTTGATTACCTGTATCGTTTACTAAATCTACTACATAACTATAAAACATTACCTGTACTGTTATCATTTAAACTAACCAGAGCTCTGTTAACCCGTTTATATTCGTCCTCAACAACTAGCCATTCAACGGCAAACCCGATTATAATCGTCGAATTGATTATATATTCATACAGACACACAAAAGTACGTACATACATACATACATGCATACACACATACATACATACATACATATATACATGCATACATACTTACACACATACATACTTACATATACATAATTATACATACACGTACATACATACATACATATAATCACACACATATACATACACATATATACAAATACATACCTATACATACATATGCATACATACATATATATAAAAATACATACATATACATACATGTGCATGCATATATATATATACAAGTATATGTATATATATATATATTAATATGTATGTATGTATATATAGGCCTTCATAAATTATATACATATATATATATATATACATAAACTACATATATATACATATATATATACTTATATATATATATAAGTATGTATATATATATATATATTATTGTCCTTTAGGTTCTTCTTTCCTTATTGCTCCCATGGTTTTTCAAAATGACTGCGCTATGCTTTTTGTTTACGCACTGGGAATAATAAAAACATATGTTTATGGTTTGCTAATTTTGTCAATTACTAATTTATAATGGGACATATTAACCCCTTGGTTTAAGAGCGCTAGCATTGTAATGCCTACAGTACAAGTCAGCTTACCACCGCCATGACAGAGCTAGAAAGATCTAACACTATGAAATCAGAGAAAGAGACAGACAGACAGAATGTGACAGACAGAATGTGACAGACAGAATGTGACAGACAGAATGTGACAGACAAAATAGACAGGCAGACTTCAACAGAGAGTAGAGCCCGTCTATCGGCTGTTTCCGGTGGTCACAAAAACCTTAAGACTTCATTCAATCTTATTCTAGAGTCAAATGCCAAGGGCATTGTGGAATCCAGAGCCGATGGCATAAAACATGTATTACACTTCTATAGAAGTGAAAAAGGAGAAGAAGAAGAAGAAGAATCAAAGATGGCTGCCTGAAATAAGTATTAAATGGGATCACAAAGCAACCAGTCTTTAGTAATTGATGTTCATAGAAGAATTCCCTCTCCTGTGACACTAATTTAGAACTTTACATGCTGCAGACAGAAGAATAGAGAACAAATCCAGCACAAAGGCATTTCCAGGATGATACATTTAAAGGAATTATTAAATAGCCTTTCTGCTGGTGCCACTATGTCTCAGAAATTAACACAAAGGCATGTGTATTTGATTTAGTTGATTAGAAAACAGTCGTGCAAACAGCGCTTTTCAATTTACATGAAAATCATTAGGAAGAGTTGCAATGCAAATATACACTTGGCAAGTGTGTACGTGAGGCGCCTTAGTGGGCATTTCTATTGATATTCATGTAATGTAAGGTAATGAATGATTTATATAGCACCGCTCAAGTCAGCAGTGCTCTCAGCGGGCGTTTGTGCATGGGAACAGAAACTGGCGAGGCATGAGGGTCACAGGACCTTTCAGTAAAACTTGGATCACAGAAAGAAATACTTCTGACTAACGTTGACAACCACCTTGAAAAAAAACAGGAAATTGTTCAGAAGGTCATTCAGATCCATCTGGTTTGTTTGCAAATATTACAAAGAGGATAAAAGTTAACCTAGCCCACACAATGATTGACTTGACCCCCATCGAGTTTGAGAGAGAGAGAGAGAGAGAGAGACATGTACACACTGACAGAGACACAGACAGAGAAAGAGATCAAGACAGTCCAAACACAGATAGAAAGAGACAGACAGAGAGAGGGAGGTCCCCAAGAGAAATAAAGAGAGAGTGAAATACGGAGGCAAAGAAACAGATAGGCAGAGGGACAGAGAGACGGCATGGGAGACACAGAGATAAAGAGACATGAATAGAATAGAGATAAAGTGACATAAAGAGATAAATTTCTACCATATTGACTTGCAGATGCAGCAACCACACCGATTAGACAACGCATCATTGAAACCCTTGCTATCCTGCCGTCCAAGTTTCCAACATTCAACAACCACTTGGTCAAAGTCTGACTGTGGTTAATTCATGTCCTAAGCCTTTCCAAATGCTGTCTGTACTCAGCCTTGGAAACTCAC
Source organism: Bimastos eiseni (assembly GCA_959347315.1). Classification (NCBI taxonomy): domain Eukaryota; kingdom Metazoa; phylum Annelida; class Clitellata; order Crassiclitellata; family Lumbricidae; genus Bimastos; species Bimastos eiseni. Next base: position 10,049,944 of record OY365816.1, on the reverse strand, counting down.
GTCAACACATTAGACTCAGCACCGTAGACTACCACTAAACTTCCTGATATATGCACATTTAACTGGAAGAAACCAAGAACTGTTAAGTAGCTCATTTCGTGACAAATGCTACCCTAGTGCCGAGCACCAGCGCATGCTGCTGCTATAAGCAATAAAAGTTTATTCAGCGCTGTCTGTACTCCCCCCGCTTCTAATCCTAATCACCCCTTAACGTTCCAGAAGGAAATATAGAGGAATAATCAAAGCCATAAACTCTAAAGAGTGACAGATCCAGATGGAATAAACTGAAGGGCTTCAGGCACAGAATTATTTTCCCAAAATTTACGACAAATGAAATAGATAATTATCAGTTTCCTTCAAAGCTATGAAAAAATAGATGCTGCTGCCTCGCAATCGAATTAAGCAATAATCGAGTCTCAATTCGGTCTGATCCAAACTTCCAAACAAAGCTCGTCACTCATGCCAAATTAAATTATTCAGTAGACACTGAGATTTTCTGAACCGGAAGTGAAAACGACGTCATGCCAAAGAGTTATTTATGCAGCACCAAGAGATTGGCAGAATTGATAAGAAGGCTGACACTTAGATAAGCCCTGACCAGAGAGCTCTGATAGATTTGTTTATATGTAACCAAATCCTGAATACTGTCATAACACCCCCATGCTGGCAAGGTGTTTTGAAAAAGATCAGGAAGTGCTACTCTACCCAATTTTTTACAAAACGACCCCTTGGCACATTTTTTCTGTCAATGGTGTTTCCTGAAACAGGCAGAAAACCTCCATTCTAGCCAGGTGTATTAAATTAGTAATTGCCACAATTCCAATGGACTTGTTTGTCATGGAGTCATTTTACAGAAGCTGCCAATGGCAAATACATAATTTAGATTACCTCAACCGTACACATGTAAACTCCTCCACTGCTTGCGGTACAGCAGTGCCAGTCCCAAGCCTGGATAAATGAGGTGGCGACGCTAATGATCTATATTATCACACAAACTACAACTAACCAACTACATATATAAGGGTACATAGGAAAAGATATCAATTTAAAAACAGAAGCGAAATACTCTCTTTTCGTATATATATATATAATACAAATGAACTAACAAAGATTACAATACTTTCTATGGCCACTGGATGCACCCTAATGGAGAAAATAACCAGAATAAACTGAAAGTGAAGCCAATTCCTATGCCCTTAATCACGATAACTCAAGAATACAAACACAAATTCAATAATAAAACTTCATTTATAGAATTATTAAAACTGCAGACATGATAGGAAAATTTGTATAAATTAAAAGTATTCTTTGAGCACAAAATTAATGTAAATAAACAAAATAAAAATTAACAAAGCCATTACAAATTAAAGATACTACATAAACGAATTTAACTGAGCAATGCATCATAAGTGAATCCCTTAAAATGACCGTTTTCAACTCCATTATTAAAAATTAAAATATAAAACCACTGTGCAAAATCTCTCACACTATCTGTCTGTCTGTCTGTCTGTCAGCCTGCCTGTCTGTCTGCCTATCTGTCTATCTGTCTGTCTCTCTTCTAAAATATCAGTTAAACAGTTGAAAACTTCTAAACCATGTTTTTCTTAACCCATTATTTTCTAGTCTGCTAATGCCATAAGGAAAACCATTCACCATTATGCATAAAATTATAAGCTGTAGCCATAAGTATGAAACAACACCCTAGGATATCAAAACTCAGTTGCTGAAACTCTAATACACACAAACGTATAAGTCACAGATAGAAATCAATTGCCACGAACAGATCTAACTACAAGTCTGACTTGAGATAGAAGAGGGTTGACAACTTAGATGTCCAACTGCTCTGGGTTGTAACAGAATTTCCTCCCACTACCAACAACTCTAAAAAAACATGCTCAGACAGAAGCACTTAATGTCACGAAAAGCTCATGTCAAACAGAATTTTACTTCTGTGAGAGGTTCAGAGCAGGTTGTCAGCAAAATCACAATCAATTGGCTACACCAATGAGTAACAAATTACTATCGGTTAAGGCTTCAACAGGCGTAGTCATAGGACTACTACTAAATGCTGTCAGACAAGATCCCAAACAGCCACCTTCAAATCATTAGCCCAACACTGGGTTGATATTAGTTACCAACAGTTGCACAGTGGGGTCAGCATTAGTTGGGCCTAATAAAGTGCTTCAGCTACATTGCACTGACTTGTTTTTCAATTAAGCGATTATAACATAGTCATTTAGGCACTCCAGCGACCTGAAAACAAAGCGTTACAGAATGTCAAAAGCAAACTTTCGAGAGACGACGACACAAGCAGTGTTGCTCGCAAAAGTAAACAGAATAGACTCACCAAAAAAGTCCCTCCAGGAAATCTCGGCAGTCCTCAGATCGGAAAAGAATCCCGGTTCACTCGCATTGAACTTATCCATCGAGCCGGAGAGCAGTACAAACAGCAAACCACTCAGAAAAATAAGAACAGGAGAGACGACAATAGCCACCAATTTAGTTCCAGAGATGCGGCGGCACTCGTTATGAATCAGAGGATGTGCCTACCAGCCAAACGGACGACGGACGGACGGACTAGATCAGAACGTCCACTCGTAGAGACTGCCCTGCAGGCAAGGCTACATACCTAGGCCCCGCTATTTGAGTCACTCATAAGCCAACGACCTACGGACTGACGGACAGGCTGAACCCCGTTGTCTCCCTCGTGTTAGAGTACAGCATCAGGAACCCGTTCCAAAAAGGAATTGTTCCATATTCATCATCGTTTAAAGTCGATCGCAAACTGGTTCAACCGGCTTTCACTTGAAGTCTTGTTTGCCTTCCGCACAAGTTTATTGAATTAGAATCCGATGTCCGTACTTGGTCGTTTATATTACCAGCGGGGCCTCGGCCGCAGCAGCAGCAGCCGCAGACTGTCTCCAAAACGTGATAAGAGACCTGATAAGGCGCCTTCGAGACGGACATTAAAATAAGCCACAGCTAAAAAGGATATCAACAAATAGCTCTGGAAGGAAGGAAGAAAGGTAGGGAGGGCAGGCAGCGGGTTACAACTCGGCTGACAACATCGAATGCAGCCTTGAGGAGTTAAAGTATAAGGCAGACAAGCGATGCTGAATATCTGTAAATTCGGTATGAAAAGCGATGAACTAAAAAGTACCAATATTATCAATTAACAGACTAGCAAGAACCAGTATGATCAAGTAATGGGCTAACAAATAGTCATATGAGCAAGTGATGTACTAAAAAGTACCAATATGATCAATTAACAGACTAGCAAGAACCAGTATGGGCTAACAATTAGTCATATGAGCAAGTGATGTACTAACAAGTACCAGTATGATCATTGATCAAGTAACGGACTAAAAGTAGGCCTACCAATTGCATTGAAGTGATCAGATAACAGACCAACAAGTACCAGTATGATCGAGTAATGTGCTAACAATTAGTCACATAAGCAGATGACGTACTAACAAGTACCAGTATGATCAATTAACAGACTAGCAAGAACCAGTATGATCAAGTAATGGGTTAACAATTAGTCATATGAGCAAATGATGTACTAACAAGTACCAGTATCATCATGTAATGGACCAAAAGTACCAATGTGATCAAGTAACGGACTAACAAGTACCAGTATGATCGAGTAACGAACTGACAAGTACCAGCAAGATCAAGTAATGGGCTAACAATATTCACCATGTATCAAGCAAGTGACTAACAAGCACCAGAATGAACCAACAAGTACCAGTACTCTAGCATGTATACTATGGCCATAGGATTAACCGCACAAATTCCAAACGAGAGCACACTGACCAAGTTACACTGACAATCAAACAGGAATTTTTACATTTACATGGGACGAATTACACACTTATAAGGGCTGAAATTGAAATAAATTTTGGGCGGATGTGTCTTGCTTGCGCTGAGGAAGGCAGAGTTCAACTGAGGTAAAGAAGTAGGGGAAGATGCTCTAGGTATTATGACCTGTTCATTACGAACCGATCTGGGCAGCCATAACGTGTGGCACCGCCTCTGGCTAGAGCCATGACATGTGGGTAGCAACGTGGCTGCAGGAAATTGTGGGCCAACCGCAACATAAAAAGAAACCCCACAGACGTTGGTCAGACTAAACATTCAGAATGGTATAAACAATGTGGCAACAAGTTCAGCTATCAGTGGGGAGGGGTTGACTGACCAAAACGCTAGACAATCAACCACACACACGGGGTAATCAAATAAGAAATCAAGAGATAAATGGTGGACTATACTGACCATTGAAAGGCAAGTTCAGCATACTCACTGTTAAATCAACAACTGCAAGCGCTAATATATATGACTTAAAAATCTAAGCTTATGTGTGTATATATATATATATATATATATATATATATATACGCTTAGACTTCTATGTCACTAGATAGTACTTCATTTAGTCCATTGGTCGTTTATTTCATGCAACAGTTCAGAGAGAGCTTTCATATGATGGAGACATAATTCAACATATCTCCTAACTTCCCTACCAAAATAAACTAGTCATAAACAATAAATCTAAAAAGGTGCTGTATAATGAGCAATTATGTTTACGATAGAACCGAATGCATGCTAACGTAATAAGACCATGTCAAACTGAAAACAAAGACTTGTACAATGATTGGAAGAGGCAGAGGCAGCATTGGTGATCTTTTAAGAAAGGTTTTTCTTCTATAATTATTTAATTGCTAATCTGTCAGTAATATTTTTCATGCCAATTAAAAGGAACTCCTACATTTACATGGGACAAGTAAAATTCTTATCCTCGTCGATTTAATCAGGACACAGTCCAGCACAGTAACCATAGCTTAATGGTGTCGTGCCTCTGAGTAGATAACTTGAAGGGGTGCTGTATATCAAGTAGTTATGATTGATTGATTATTTTGATTGATTGATTAACCAGTCAACTATTACGTGTAGTTTAGCCAATACAACAGCTAACCACTACGAAAGAACAGTTCATAAAACTTTTGTTCCAAATCAACTATAGAAACGTGGATATTCGAACATAAGGTTGTCATTGACACCTCATGTAGGACAATATTCATTTATTCTGTGTTAAAGGTTATCATAGATGCAAGACTTACAACTGGTGTTTATACCTATGAGGAGTGGCTGAAGTTATCTGGCTTTGATCAAAAGGTCGCCTCAGCAATTCTTTTACCCCCAAAAATCATTTACTTAATTGCTTACTTAATTACCTTCCTAATTAGGCTACTGAGATCCTTAAGGAAATATATATAGCGTCCCTTCAAGGCTACTACCGAAGGGCTCACCATCCAACCCTTGTTTAAAAGGATGGCCTTAAGGCTGCAATAAAGGACATCTGAGCAGTGATTTTGTTACTGTGTGTCTGGAAGGTAAAACATTTTGAAGCTGGGCAGAGAAAAAAAGATTTGCATCCATGGACTAGACATCAGAGAATACTAAGTTATCCAATTGCATCTCCTTTTTCCACCTTTCCCTGATGTGATCTGATTGTGCTTTGTTAAACTATCTGCAAAACATATGAATCACTTCTTACTAGAAAGATGTCAACAATGCATCAGCGCTGTATACACGAAAGCACTGAGCATGCGAATTGAATCCAATGAAGGCATTAGATTAAGGCCCAGTTGAAAATTGAAAGCTATATATAAAGAGACTGAGTGAGTATATAGCTCTACAGTTAAAAATGAAAAGTAATACCGCAGATATTTGTCATGATCAACAGAACGAACAGGAAATCATTCACAATCAGGCTATTCATCCAGTTGCACGAATTATCGCTAACAATTCGTTATTTAAGAATTCCATATATACGCACAATGCTGCAGCTTCCTCCTCTTTCAACAAAACTTCAATTTAGTATGCAATGAGAAATTTCGAATACACATCTTATGAGGGCAGGTGGTCAGTCATATTCCTTGCCCTCTGATCATGCCACTGACAGTGTATGGTCACTCAGCATGCCCTTTTTCTACGCTTGGGACTGGCACTGTCGGAGTATGTATGAACAGTGGCAAAGCCCATCTACCATCAAGTACTGCACAGTCATTAAGCACATAAGTAAATAATTAAGTAATTAGGAAAATAATTAATCAAGCAATTTAAGTAAATGATTCAGTTATTAAGTAAATAATCAAGCACTGGTAAGTAATAACGCAAATGATTCAGTAATCAAGTAAGTAATTAAATTGGTAATTGAGCAATAATAATAACAAAGTAAGTACATAAGTAATTAAATACGTAAAACTTCATTAATGACACACGAAAGCCAAAACTCAACAAAAATATGCAAACCAAAATTGAGCATCAAGTGCCTCTAATAATAATCTTCGTTTAATTTCTTACTCACAAATCATACATTACAGGCCTATACATGGACACAGTTACCTAAATAATCATATACATAAACTGCAGCAGGGACGAAATCCCCACCAGTGCCACCCATGGTGTTCACCTCATTCCATCCCTCCTCAATTTCTACTGAATTACACAACACTGAGACAGACAGTGAAGCCAACGGACCAGACCAGTAATAGTTAGGCTTCCAGCTAACATTCATCCATTGAAAATGAAAACTACTAGCAGCACAGACCCAAACAAGACATCAGGCCAGCCAGCCGCCTGACCTAAACACACCAGAGGAAAGGATGCCAGGACAAGATTTATGAAGTCAGGCAGAGCATTTAAGCCATCAGACCGGAATTCCACCCAGAGGAGGGGGGTTTTGGGACTGGATCAGAAATCTGGAAAAGTTCCTGAAGGTAGTACACAGGTCAAACGTCGACCCTGTTTCAGTCAAGTCAAGGTGGAGCCTAGACCTAGGTCAAAGGTCAAAAACTCATAGGGTAAAGGGATGATTAATTGGAGCACACACCCTTGTCAAATCTTGGCCAAACAGAACCCAGATGTCTGCAGATGACAAGCCCTTGATTGGTTTTAAGGGGAGAGGCTATATTTGGCAGCTAATTGAGTAAGTCAACTAGCCCATCATACCCTACTCCATCAGGGTCAATTGTTTCCATACATGCATGACAGTAGAAATTGAAATGTAAATTAAGACGCATGCCCATGGTCATCATATGGCCTGGATCCTGCTCATTTTTTCAAATGAATTTATCCAGTGAAATCTCATTTAGATCTGGTGTGTCATATATACATGTAGACAAAAACAAAAAGCAGGGCTCTTAATTGCTGTAGATGATGCAAGTGAATATTAATACAGTATTTTTTTTATCTATTTAGACCTATCTTCACAAGTTAAGCAGAATCGGCTTTCTCGGTTATGGGACCTACCATCTGGAATGGACTTCCCATAGAGCTCTGTCTCCTACCTAAGAACTCATCATCTTCATTTATGCCTCTCTTAAAACTGTCCTTTTCAGCCGTGGGTTAGGCAGAGAGCACCTCTCGAGTAGATATCTTGAAGGGGCGCTATATCAAGTATTTTTGATTGACTGATTGAAGTTTAAATCAAATAAAAGTCTAAAAAAGTTAACTTGCTTTCTGCTAAAAAATCTATTTGAGAACATATCTAACGACTTTGTATAATTAGAATAAGTCAAAATTAATATGGAGTCCAATCAGTGGTGCTCTTTACACTAACCTAAATGATGTTACATGTAAATAGATAACTTGAAAACTTGTACCTCTATCTATACATGCAAAACCCAAAAAGCAAATAATTATTAAACTTGCATGTCATGGCATCAATATTTCTTCTATTTACACTAAATTTTATCAGAACAAGCATTTTATCAAGGCAACACCCACAGAGTTGAAAATATGAAAAAATCTGTCCATTGCTTCGATAATAATCAGATAAAACCATGACTATCAGTTTCCATAGTCACATTAATCAGTTAATTAGCCATTGTTGCTTTCTCCATACAGAGCCATAGTAGTATGTTAACTTTTAAACAAAACCTAACAACTTGGAAATATTATCATACTCACAGTTTAATTCAAACTTAAATATTTATTTTCAAGTGTGCTAATCAAACTATTAATTGCAACAGGAAGACTGATTGCATAAATCAGTATAATTATTCATTAGTAACTTTAACAGCAACAGTGTCTAATGCACAAGGCATGATTAACCAAAGCCACATTGCAATCAGATCAACACCAAGAAGATCAGTCCACTGACACAGAGAGAGACAAACTAGGGTGGATCAGCGTTCTGGAAAAGATAAGTTTATGTTTAGCCTGAAGTAACACAAGAAGTTACAAGTAGGTCCATTATTGCACTGCAGGTCTAATGTAGATTCAACAGAACATATGCTTTTAAGGGCAGTCTTATAAGCTGTAAGCATCTGAAAAGTTTTAAAAAAATTGATGATATCTTCACTTGGAGTCGCTGTGTACAAACTTTACACAATTATATGATCTCAATACTAAGTTAACATAGCTCCTCTCATAACATGGCAGTCAAAACCACGATCATTGATCAAACATAACAGATTTCAAATTTTGCTAAATTAAAGACAATTAACATAGAAATGGTCAAGTGCAAGCTTAATTACTTAAACATAACCTACAAAGCCTTCATTAATAGCTTTGAGGTAAGTTCTGACAGTCATGAATCATAAAAATGTGGCATTTGACAATGAGTACACCCTGCATAGTGGCGGCTCTAGACTTCACCAATAGAGGGCCACGAAAGGGCTGAGAAACATGATCAGGGGCAAGTTGGATGTCTGGCTTTTCAAAACTGAAAGTGGAGTCAGATTTGGAGGGCCATCGGGGCGGGGGGGACACTGACTCAATTGGGGTACTGCCCTCCAGGCCCCGTGTAGAGCCGCCACTGACTCTGTGTGATGTGCTACTGCAACAGTTACAACAACTTAATTTTATCGATCTCTGCACATCCTGCAGTACTCTAGCAATCTCTTGTTGTCTTATCTCAAATCGATTGCCAACCGATTAAATCGCTTACTGCTGATTGCTCTAGAAGTTGCCAAGTTCACACTATTGCCCCAGGTGGCCCGCATTGTGTCACTCGTAGAGACTGCTGGGCGGCTGTGGTAACCACGCAGCCCCAACAAACGTGCCTGGGAAGCAATACGACGATAATTCTTGCGACATTATCTGCGAGGTCCAGGGCAGCTCCGGCGCGCAAGACTCTGATAAGCATAAGAATGGGTCTACTGCATCGGTCTATCAACATGTCTACAGAAGTTAAATTTTAAAATAAATTTGTAAGACAAAGGTTTACGGAGCACAACACTTTCATCTTAAATCATTCTAGACCACTAAGCCATAAAAATTTAATTATTACAAAACCTGCGAGTACAGAACTTCCTTCGTTTCAGACGAATTGTGTTGACAGACAAAATCGAAATTTAAATCTTCAGTTTAAAAGCTTGCAACGTACAATGTTTCCGATTAAATACTAATTATCATAAAGTTATCAAATCTGATTCAAAGTTTGACCTGTTTTATTGAAACCCGCTGATATGCGCGTCCACGTGATAGACTGTTTACAGTCTCGACAGGCAAAAGGTTCATAAGGCTAAAGGATTAGTACGTGCGTTCTGTAAAGGGTGAGGGTAGAACGGGGCAATATCCTTCACCGCCTCTCTTATCGCGTGAGCAGCATTTCCCACCTTAGCCGTTGAGCTTGATATAGTAGTTCTATTGCCTACGGAAGATGTATATTATCCGATTTTTAATCAGTGTATAAATTGGGGGCCACTTGTCGAGGCTACGAAAGGTGTTCAAGGGCGTGAGACAGTCCACAGTAAGACCGCCTGACATTAGGTATGGACCCTACAAAGGCTACAATACACATGTAGGCCCTTAAGGTATATTATATATCGCTTAACCGTCTCCGAAGTGCAAATCTCCAAGATAATCTCAGCTAGACCTATAGCCAATACGTCAACATGACAGAGCATAGGCCTACTCTCTTCAAGAATTTCGAAATGGGCCTAGTTATGTTTTTCGATGGTGTAGAGGTAAGCCTAAGTCAAAGTGTATTGACAGAATTGGAACATCAGTCAAACGTCACCAGCAGTAATTAATTTGTTTCGAGATTTCAGCTTTACCTGCGCCGCCTACCGAACTCAGTGTTTATGATTACACTAACTATATAGGGGCCTACGCTTACGCTATTCGTGAGAAGATCAGATGGCGAGATATAGGAATGGTCATCTGCCCTCAATGACTCTAAGTCTGTGACTAAGAAGTAAAGTCATTGTAACATTTCACACCAATGACGGCTTCTAAATTGTTTCTGCTTCTCTTCGATAGTTTAAGGGAAATGCTCCTTCAAGAGTTCTAATAGGATAAAAGGTGATTAGTAGATTTTCATGGCATTTCACAAAAGGAGTCTCACAAGTCCTGCTGTAGAATTTGAACCAGACGAAAGTCATGTAACTGTTGAAAATCTCACCCCAGAACAGAGAGCATTTGGAGTAGCTGAAAATGAAACGAGGAACAGAATGTGATAGACGTAGTTAAATCAGAGGAAGAAAGTGGATATAAAGGAAGCAAGATTTGGGAGATGCAATTAATTAAGTCATACGATTAAATGGTGACAAATAATGACGAGAGGAATAGCACTGGCCTTGGCAGTGGATGCATCTCAGCAAAATATCATTCTTAAACATAAATAGAGTAGGCCTATGTAAACAATGCGAACATCCAATTGCTTAACACGTTCTCAAAAGGTACCAGCAACCAAGCTTGGAAGTGACCATGATAATAATTACCTGCGTCTGGAGAGTATAACTTGGCGGCTGTTTCTTCGTCAGCTTCAAGGTCACGACATTCATCCTGGGGGTGAATCTTCTTGTTCAGGCAGTTCTTAAAAGGATTTCTCCATGTCTGAAATTCAACAGTAGTATAGCGGCAAGCCTATGTATACAGGTCTATAGGCGGTCACCGTCTAGCCAAACCAACGTTAGCCTAAGTTATTACAATAATAGTCAATGCAGATTTATTGGAAAATCGTTTCGGGGATTAACAGTTGCGAAAAACATATCGGTCCAATGGTTCGCGTGCCCGAAACGCGGGATTGGAATAGGCCCTATGTTTTTACTAAAGAGCTGTTCTGCGACACGTGTTGGCTGTAGCCCTCATTTAATTGGGGCCCCATTTTGGGCCCATCGCTTGCTTGTGCACGAATGTATCCCAATGTTAAAAGCCAATCAACAAATCAATCAATCAAAATGACTTATTATAGCGCCCCTTCAAGATCTACTTAGAGATATCTTGGCAGACGTTGAAAAACACAGCCACTGAGAATGAAAGATTGGTTCATGAGCACACGCCTGTCACCACTGTAAGCGATGAAGTAGTCCTATGGCAGCCCGTTTCATTGTTGAAGTCTGAAACGGATGAGTTAAGCGGGCCCAGCCGCCCAGGGTCTCTATGGCCACTAGTTAATATGTATGAAGCGCGGAGCCCATATTCCTGAGTTTTCCCGTTCACCGACTGCGCCGGTTGAGGCCCTAACAAACCAGCTGGGTGAGTTATGCACAAGGCGGCACAGTAATCGTGATCTCCAAACTTAGACAGCTACACTCGAAAGCCAAGCTCAGGGCACAAGCTTATTCAAGAGCACTCTATAAAGTCACATGGGATGTATAAAGGGCAGTTCGTGGTTATCAGGGTCGGACTTCAGAGGGTCAGAGAAGGCATCGTACACCTGCAAATGAACTCTGGATACCTATAGCAAGAGAAAAGCGTGGGTCAACAGTCACTCAACAAACCTAAAAGAGAGGCTCATGTCTTTATCAGCTGCAGGAACGCACTCGAAGTAACCATTGCCAATATATATATATATATATATATATGCCTATATTTCGCACTTCGTTTTGTGCCTTTACATGTCGTTTCATTCTGGATTGATGTCCAATGTAAAATAGAAGAGCTGACGTCATAGGTCACTGCAAGGCCTACCATAACTGTGGTATGGAGGACAATCTCAACCAGGGCCGTCGAGAGAAAATCCGGGCCGGGGGACAAATATTGATTCCAGGCCTCTTGTTTCACGCTCCATATGATACGAATACAAAATTTCAAGGATACTTAAAAAATTGTGTTTTATAATTTGTTGCATTTACTATAGCCCTTCGCCTTCAACTGTTTAATACAAGTTATAGGTACTTATACAACGTGAATAAAGTTTATCTGTAATAGACTATTAGCGTATTAACTTTCAAAAGTTGAAAGTTCCTCACCTTGAGAAACGTAACGCAAAATAAATGTTCTCTAGCTGTTCCATGTGTGCAGAATCTGGCGTGGCATCGACCATCACTGAAAAATATTTAGCCTATGTTGCTTTTTAATCTAAAAGCACTAGCTGATATGAATTCGTTTGTGATTCTGGTGACAGATAATGTAGTCTTTTTCCTCACTCTTGCGATTTCGCTATACTTTGTCGAGGTACACGTGTTATCGAAGAATTATTGGATCATGATGACTTAATAGCTCAAGTAAGCCTAGAAAATTGCCATTGTCTGCATTTCCCACTCTGAGAGATGAACCTCTGAATGCTAATCCTCTTTCACCAAGAAATAATGTTACACCCAAAATATGTTTCAGAATTCCCTTTCATACAATAGCTTGTGACAAAATATTTTTTTGAAATTTGTGGGTTATTGTACGTGTATACTTTCGAAACCAAGATTAAGAATAGCCTACAAGAGGCTGCTAAGAAATGTAAGTTAACCGCATAATTTTGACTCTCGGAAGTCCTATCGGCAGAGGTTTTGTAGCGAAAATCATGATTATTTATTTAATTCATTTCCAGGCTCCATGAATGACATTTACACACGATACGGACTTTTTGAAACTGTACACAATTTTCTACTAAGTTTGCGTAGATATTATCAGTAAATCACTTTTTTCTTTTTCCATGTTCAGCGCGGGCCCTTTGTTTATCGCCGGGCCCGGGTAATAATGTACCCTCTGTACCCCTCTCGTCGGCCATGATCCCAACCATGGAGCATGAGGAAGGCGACACTAATCGTCTTAAATTACTCTGTTTTATGAGGCATGCTGCAGCTTTATTAAACGGCAATTTACCTGTCATAGCTGTCGTAATCGTTATCTCCAATCTTCTAAAGCGCCACTTGAAAGTCAAGCGCAGCTATAGGGCATCAGCCTATTCACGAGCACTGAATAGGCTGTCATTAATCAATTCGTGGGCCTAGTACGAGGCTCAATGTATTACCTGCTGCTGTAGCCGTCAACTCAGTGAAGGGAAGCCAAGTTCTGCAATTTCAGTGCGAAAGCCACTATAATTTTATTAGTTAGACCAATCCAAGTTTTATTTCCGGCGAAGTATAACGTGAGTTTTGAATGGCGTTGAAACTTACCATAATTTTCAAGGGCACTGCAACCATTAAGACAGCCTTTTTCCAGCACATCTTCCTTGTTCAAACGAAACCACAGCGTTTAAATATTATTAAAATCCTGCTCTACATAAGCTGAGGAAGACGTCGAAACAATTCTCCTAGCAGCTGGAATGTTGGCCTGGCTTCCTGCACAGCGTGGGTCAACAAGCCCATGCATTATGCATAGACGAAGGACGGACAGCATATGCCCTCTGCATAGGGTTTAGTCCTGTCGGGGCTACTGCCCACATATTTTAGCCTGCTGTGGGTAAACTATATGTAGTGTGGATATATATGTTTCCAAATATCTCCGCTGATGTTTCTGCACGAGCCATGCTGGCAACTAGTGTCAGAGAGTCGATCAAAAAATTTGAATTGCAAATTAACAAAACTCTACACTTGTATAGGCCTACATCATCACGCAATATGACCGTCCACAGCCAACCAGATCGTGTTTCCGCTGGAAAATACACTTGGCATGCAATGCAGAACACAATGAAACTGGCATAGCAATAGTAACAACTTTATGTATATACATTATACAATTATACATATATATATATATATATTTCTTTGTATATAGGCCTATGTGCATATAATACATATATATTTTTTATATATTTTATATATATATTATATATATATTATATATATATATATATATATTCCTCTATTATACACATGTATACACGCAATACTTATTCGGAGACAGAAAGGTATGCCTACCAGTGTTATGTGTAGGCCTACATGTATTTGTATCTCAATGTGTATAATTCATTATGTCGATACACGTTGACCCTTAAATGACCCGATATATCGTAGGCATAATTACGCGTAGGCTACCTTTAGATGCGAAGGTGTATGATGACACACCTGGGAATGCACTCGTTGCTGAGTCCTACGCAGTTGGCCTGCAGACGTTGGCCAGTCTGGTCGTATAACATAACAAGAGATTCATCGTACCTTTATTTATGCACCCCCCTGTGACACCCGGTGATGTGTAGCAACACTGTAGACTGTGTAGAGTGTAGATGCTAGCTGTCAATCCTGTCATGGATGTGATGTGATACTTCACCTTACGATGTCTTGCAAGCGTGTCTATGCGTCACAGATACAGTAAGCGTATATATGTACCAGAGGCGGCGATCCCGGGTGGTGTCGAGGGGGACAAGTTTCCCACCTTTTACAAAGAGGGAACAATTTATGCGTGTGTCCCCCCACATTTCCCACTCCTCTTATTGGATGTCCCCCCCCACCTGTCAAGCGAGATCCTCGCCTCTGATATGTATACACGGCTAATAGCATACGGTATCTTAAACTATATATATATATATATAGTTTAAGATGCCGTAGTAGTACTGGTAGTACTCGGCCTGCATGTATACAGTCTGTTCTAAATGATGGAGCAAAACTAATGACACGACGACATCGTCGTCCCTCAGGCCTTATTGCTTGACCATCGTCATAATTGGCTCTCCTAGCTTATTGCTCGATAATGTTCAACTAAAGGTTCAAGGTTCTCACATTAGCCTACAATCTTGTAAAGCGGTCAGCCCGTAACGTTCAGCGTGCGCTGAGCGAGCGGATTCGACCCTCGTCCGGGGAGTCACTGTGTATGCGGACCTTGAGCAAGTCCTTCGCGCACAATTGCTCCGCAGAACAACTGCAATTACGGCGTCGAGGCGTGTGTACGCACTTCTGAGCAAAAATGTTGGAAGAAGAGCGGTATCAAATTTCGGTAATAAAAAAAATAATCTATTGATCGCATACTGGCCAAGCTCCCAAGTATCCACATGATCTCAACCGACTGCCGTCTTCTATCACTTCTCTTTTCATTATCTCTCCCTGCTCTATGGAACCTCAATTACCGATTAGCTGATTAGCCAAGGCCTCCTTTCGTTGCCTCAAGACCAATTTATTTCCTCTGGGTCAATCGCACTGAAAGTGCCTCTGATTGGTATTCACTTTGGGAGCAGTGGATCACTATGCCTAGGCCTAGGCATTATCGATATTTCTGCATCTTCTCAATATTTTGCGACGCTGCCAATATTTCTCAAATTTACGCTGCCCGTCTGCAACAAGATTTTAGCAAGAACACGCTTTTATCTCATCAAAATCTTTCTTAAAACGGACAGCGGATTGGATCCCAACGCCTCTAGCTGTTATAATAGCGCTAGAAAAGCCTGCAAATTGCAAATATATATAAAAACAACGATAGGGTCGGAAGGAGTAAGATGACAACCGAGGTAAGATGGACACTATGAGCGAAAACTACCCCAAACATTTTCGCGAATGTCCATTGAGCCTCTATGTAGGTGTATCATGGACAGAGGATAATGGTGCAGGTATTGACTATGCATGCATGGCAGTACAGGCATTTGGCGTAGACCTATTCGACGACGATTGCCGGCTACTCACTAGACACGTGTTTTTTTTCAAAATGATTTTCTCTTTAAAGATCGTAAGCATGCGGCACCGAGAATAGATCGTAAGGGTTAGTAAGAGATTTGCTTTCTGAAAGTGCTTTAGTTCGGTTGTCCGTATAATTCTTTTTGAAAGATACCTTGTCATTTGATATCGCGTAGGCCTAGAAGATGGTTGTGTAGTTGGTAGGGTAGGCTCAGGTGTCCATCTTCTCCTTAAATACGGGGTAATATGAGCAGTTAAATTTCAATTACATCGTTAACAAAACATTACTTAGAACAAAAAGTTAGCCATTATTAATGGCGTAATATATGTACGGGAAACACAAATCATTATAAGACAAATTTACTGCATAAGTAATTAACAGCTAAGCCTGTCAGGGATGCTAGACTATGAGAACAATGCGTAAGCTAGTAAGCATGAGTTAGCCATAATTAGGCTGGTGTTACAGTGGACTCCACTGTCCATCTTACCCTCAGTTAGTGTCCATCTTACCCCTTACACGGGTCCAACTGTGAACTGTTGTATAACAAAATCTATTGTCTTCTGGACTAATTTGATAATAAATAATAATTAGGCGCTATATTTCTGTGAGGTTCTTATTAAAATTTGTTCTCAAATTCCTCATTGACTTTTTTATAGGTGAACCCAGACGATTAACGTGTCCATCTTCCCCCCTTCTACTCTATGTAATGTCGTTGTTCAAATAATAGTGGGAATTCCAAATTTGACGCATAGGTCGTTGGCATCTGGCATAAAACCAATGTATTAAACCATTGAACGCGGAGGTGAAGGTAATAATATTGTATTGTATCTTCGTTCATTGAAAAAAAGTAACATCACTGTCAAAATGCAGCGATGATGATATTGCATTAATTACTGATAAATGTTTTTTCAACATGAGATCAAGATGTTTTAATGTAAGCCTGAGTAGTATAGTCGGAAGGAAAATGATACCAGGTCAAATCGCGACCACCAGCGCACGCGCCTAGCAGCACGCACAGCAGCACCAGCAGACAGCCAGCAGCACAAGGACCCAGGGCTCTCCTATTAGACACATCAGTTGTATTGGCTATACCTGAGGTGCTTACAATATGAAGGGGCAAAACAAATGCAAGTGGTTGGTTATTGGCTCCACGAAGCTCTGCGGCGAGAGCTGTGTGTACGAGCATTGTAAGATTCATTGAATGCGACTAAAAAGGGGACCCGGCACGAAACCATGTACGGGTTGTGGCAAGGGCGTTAAAAACAGCCTCGCTCTATGTGAGGGGTGTGGATATTACCCCGCATATATGCGAAAAGCCAGAGCCGCAGCAAAAGAGGCTGCAAAAGAGGTTGCTACTGCACTCCAGGAATAATTCATCCGAATGTCGAGAATTTCCTATTGAACCAATGTGTTAAGTTGTATATACGTACAGCAATATGCCTACTGTAGCTGAGCTAAAGGTTGTAGCAAAGCGATACGGTTTGAGCGGCTATTCGCGACTCAGAAAGCTTGAGCTAACTGAGAAAATTATCAAAGCCCGTTATGCAGATCAAAGAATTCGCCTGCAGCGGGCACAGAAGACAGGGCGGTTTCGGGCCCATCGTGAGGATGTTAACAACCCTCACAAGAAGGCTCAGGTCTGGCGAGAAATTCGTCAATTGGACGCGGAGGTCACAGCAGCACTACACGCAAAAGCAGTCGAGAAAAAGAAACTGCGCCCAAGAGCGTCAGTGGAGAGCCTTGCGGCCAAAAGGAGCCGCCGACTGACGTTAGCGGGGGAAATTCGGCGAGAAGAGGTAGTGCCAATTGAACGGCCCGATACGGGTCTTCTACGGTTGGGAGTCTGTTCGCGTGAAAGCAACCCGAACAAACCAACCTATGTTGGGAGCCGGACAGCTACCCGACTGGCTGCGCCAAAAGAAGGGAATGTTTGCCTTGGATACTTTTCACGATAATCTGTGTCCGTTCCGCTGTATAGCGGTCCACCAGGGGGTCCGCGCAGATCGTTGCACAGAAAAGGCAAAGCAGTTGGCCATGGAATATTACACGCTCAGAGAGGAGCCACAAGGCGGCTGGGCAAAAATTGCTTTGGATCAACTAAAGCAATTCGAACAAAAGTTCAAATTCGGTATTCGTGTATACGAACCAAGTGAGGATGGCACCTGGCGGCTTATAAGACAACCGGCACACTATGAAGCTATCGGAACTCCATCTATGACCATCGGTTTCTATAACGACCACGCATTCCTTATAACTAACCTCAAGAAGGTGGCAAATGTGGACGCCTGCAGTCATTGTAACCAGCATTTCACCCAGTCTGATAATCTTAATCGCCATGCAGATCGGTGCACAAAAGGGGTCACGCAAGTCTGCTGCCTGGGAGAAGCTATCCAGCGCCCTCAATCGGCCTATGAAAAAGCATTCTACCCGAAATCGACTGCAAGCAAGTGCTCAATAGATTGGTTGGAGTACGAGGCAGAAAGCCGTGGGCTTCACATCCATCATGCTCTCTATGGACATGGCGGCGAGCGCTGGATTGCTGGAGCGCCTGTGGATGGTTATGAGCCAACAACCAAAACAGTATTTCAAAATCACGGTTGTCACTTTCACGGCTCTCCTGCCCACTGCAAGCCCGACAACGCCCGTGAGCTGCTGAAGAAAACTCGGCAGCAAGAGGCTAAAATACGAAACGCTGGATATAACTTGGTAGTTGCCTGGGAATGTGAGGCCCCGGGGTATAAACATCTGAACCTGAAGCCCACAACGGTGGGCTATCCACACGCCATTGTTTACGACTTCGAAGCCTATCTGGACAAGACAAAAAGCCACCAGGCGACAGCGGACCTCACTTAAGAAAACACCCATGTGCCGATATCTGTGTCGATTGGAGATAATATAGAAACCCCGCCTACCCACCTATGTATTCGAGACCCGAAGGCCTTGAGTGCCGCTTTCGTGAACGAACTCCAGAGACGTGCCGCGATCTTGAGGGCGGATGCGGAAAGTCGGTGGATACCTTCGGACATCGACATGCTCCCTAAAACGCAGAAGAAGAAAATACGCGACTGGTGTGCCCAAGTGCCTGTGCTGGGGTTCAACTCCGGTAAATACGATCTTAATCTGATCAAAGAGTTCTTCGTCGAACAGCTTGCAGCCACCTGTAAAAAGGTAAAAGTAGCCAACAAAGGTTCGAAGACGATATTCATCATAACGGACTAATTCAAGTTTCTGGATGTCATCAACTACATAGCCCCAGACACTTCCTACGACGAATGGGTGAAGGCCTACGGTTGCAAGCAGACCAAGTCTTGGTTACCTTATGAGTCGTTCAATAGTGCAGATAAGCCACCAGTTAGACTACCCACTGACTACCCGATTACCCAGCTTGGTATTCGAAACTTAAAGAAAGGTTTTTACTGACTCTGCAGGAGTGGAAAACCTGCAAGCGAGTATTCCGTGAAAGTGGAATGCAGACTTTCGCCGACTGGCTACGCCACTACGACAACCTAGATGTATCCTCATTCGTTGAGGCGTTGGAGAAGATGAAAGCCTATTACGGAGAGAATGGTATAGACATATGCAAAGATTGTGTAAGCTTGCCAGGAATGGCACTGCAATACCTTTTGAGGGGGACGACCGAAAAGAAACTGTATGCCCCAAGCAAAGAAGCTTACACGCATCTGAAGGCAGCGGTAACAGGAGGACCCTCAATTGTCTTTACGCGATATCACGAAGCAAGTGTGACGAGAATCCGTTCACACAAATACGCAAAAGCTAAACTGTGCAAGCGCATACTAGGCTATGATGCTGCGGCGCTTTACCTAAGCACAATGGCACAAGACATGCCCTGTGGAAAAGAGAAAGTACATGACTTCAAAGATCCTGTAAAGGCTGCAACGGGGATAAGAAAAGCCATAGTAAATGGAACACTGTTTGGCTTTGTAAAGTGTAAAGCTGCTGTACCAAAACATCTGTGGCCCATGTTCGAAGAGATGTGCCCATTATTCCTGAATAAGGAGGTGCCCGAAGAAGCCGTTCCAATCGAGATGATGGATTACTTGAAACAAACAGGCCGAAAACGCTCGAACGACAAGAAACTCCTGGGAACCCTCGAGGCCGATGAAATCCTACTCTAAACCCCGGTGTTACTGTGGTTGCTCAAACACGGGTTGGAACTGCAAGCGGTCTATATCATGATAACCTACCGCCCAGGAAAAATCTTTACTTGGTTCGTCGAAAAGGTAACAGAAGCGCGCCGCACGAGCGATATTGATAAAGAAAGTGCACTGTTTGCAGAAATCTTCAAACTTCTGCGTAACAGTGCTTACGGAAAACTGATCGAAGCTCTAGAAAAACACACCAACGTCAGCTACACCAAAAACGAAAAAACGGTAGATCAAGCATTACGATCGGCCTGGTTTGAAGACCTCACTGAAATAGGCGAAGCGTATGAGATAACGAGCCGCAAACCCCGTGTGAGCATGTACCGCGCCTTCCAGGTGGGCATTGCGGTCTACCAGCTGGCTAAACTTAGAATATTGGAATTCTACTACGACTTCCTGGACCGCTTCATCGATCGACAAGATTTCGAGCTAATCCAGATGGACACCGATAGCCTATACTTCGCTTTGAGCGCAGACACTCTAGAAGAGGTGGTGAAGCCCGAGCTTGCCGCCGAGTTCGCGAACTGTAAGAAAGACTGGCTGGCGTGGGACACCTTCAGCCATTGCCCTTTGCAGTAAATGTTATTTCGTCGAGCGAGAGATGGTGAGTGAATGCTCAAGCGAGCACCGAGCCACTGTCATTTGCAGCAAATGTCATTTCGTCGAGAGAGAGAAGGAGAGTAAATGCTCAAGCAAAGGTATGTCCCATGCCCAAAACCAGCTTACCTGGCAGCTGTTCAAAGCCGCCCTCGAAGGAAAAAAAGACCGAGCTGCGAACCGAGGTTTCAGATTGAGAAATGGGCGGATGACGACATATAATCAAGAAAAACAAGGATTGAGCGCATACTACGACAAATGTCGAGTCTTACCCGATGGCATACACACAGAACCTATCGAGTACATACTCAACGCCGCTTGAGAACTCGATCTGGTGGCAGCTCAGTCCCCATAGGTACTAAAAGAAGTTCTTCGCGCACAAACCCACGAGCCGGCCCGTCGTCAAGGTAGTAAAGAGCAGGCTGACCCGTCTGCCGGACCATATTGCGAACGGTATGGGTTGTAAGAGACCACACAGGGTCAGTCGCGCGACGTCGGCCACCCTCAAGCTCACCTGGGGCGTACAGATAACGCAGGAGAGCGGCAGAATCTAATAAAGGTTCGCGAAGGCCAACCACACGGTGAGCCGGCAATGATGGTGAGTGGGCAACCGAAATAACCTTTATCGCCTCAGCAGGTTTCTTACCAGTCAGTCTAGTCACTTCATCGTTTATCGCAGCCACAACTTCAGGCAGAGCGCGCACCCACTCAGCCGACCGCTCCGAGGAACCGCGTGCAGCCAGCAGCATCTCCTGGGCATACTGTGGACCGAAGAGTCGTTCGGCCAAGGTACGGTTAAAGCGCTCAACTATTCCTTGCTGTCGATGGTTCCCTGCGTCACCTCGTCGTACACGGACGTTATGTTTAGCCAGCAGCTGATTCACAGCACCCATAAATTCCCGCCCAGGATCAACCTGCAGAAGATGAGGCCAGGTCAAGGGGCCACGCTTGCATATGCGACCCAAAGCTGCCGCAACTTCAGCCGCGCTCTTGTCTGTCAAAGGCTCAGCCTCCTTGTACCGCGAAGCGACATCAACCACAGTTAAAGCGTATTTGTACTTCATTCGGCCCACCCGATCATGTGGTAGGAAAAGCAAGTCGGCCTGGTGCACTACATTTGGTCGATTTTCATCGAACATCGGTCGCGGAATATATCGTGGCGCCGGTAAGCATATCTGCCATACAGCTTGCCTCTTTAACCATGTGCGCGCATCGGCCTCCGAAACTTTTGCAGCCAAGGCCAGGTTTTTGACAGCGGCCAATCCTCGCCAGTACCCGCGAGACGAGTAATAGATAGTTGACAAGTCACTCATCTCGAACCCTTTCTAGTAGTGCTATGAATCTCCAACAGGCTTCGGCCGTACCCGCTGGAAGCTGTGCAGTAGTAGCGCGGATATCAGTAGACATAGAAAGCACTCCACGTGCAAACGCTTTCAAAGTACACGGTGTTGTAAACCAACATTCGAAACAGCGAGACGCTATATCACCAAAGTCTCGGGATGGACCCGGAACTTTATCTTGTAGGGCGTTGAATTGTATTGCCCACATCGCAGACCAAACTTCCTTCACAAGTTCTTCCGAAGGCAGCGCCATTATTAATATATATATATATATATAAATGATCTTTATGATGTCGTCGGGCATGCCCTGCTTCACTAGCATGTCTTTCGTCCACATCGCCAGAGCGACGGTTCCAACGATCTTAGCTGAATCTTCAAAGTCGAGTTTGCCAAGGTCGGCCGGTTTCATTTTCAACACCTTCTTCAAATCATGTTATAGCCCAAGGTGAGCCCGCCTACAACGGCTGCGTGGTAAGCAAGGTTACCATAATCTTTTGCATAAGGAGATGTAGTTGTCATGTTGTCGTATATATGATTACCAACCACGTTTGATGCAACAGCAGCAGCGAAGCCAAGTACCATTATTGCTAAAAGGGGGCTATCTCTAATAGAGGGTTACTCCATGTTGAAGACATTGCGAGTTTGACGTGGTGCCACGTTGACGGGTGGTGGCACTTCCTGAGACGTACGAGCTGGTGTGCCTGGTGGCGCTTTAGCGTAAGGTTTAAACCATAACACCCCTGCAAGAAGTATGGCTAGACTAATAGCTGCAAACCAATCATTTGTGCCAAGTTTTGGCTTCGGGTGTGATGGCGGGTCCGCGTTTGGCTGCGGGTTCGTACTTGGCTGCGGCGCAGATGATGAAACATCAGCCTCACTATACTCACTGTACACTCTCTCTTTTACTGCGATTAGTTCTTCTATCAGGCGTTTCTTCTTTGCCTCGCGCACCCAAACGGCCGGCTTCCTGCTTTTTAGGGTCCTTCGTTTTAAGGGGTGGCGGTTTCTCCATTGACGTTGTCATCGTCGATTCGACTACCATCGCGCTCGGGGCATTGTTGACTTGCGTCTCCATCTGGTGTATACCACCCGTGGCGCGTCTTTAATAGACCAATCGCAATGCTATGCAGTAGTAATAGCCGCGGTTAGCGGTGCCAAGTACATGCCATAGCGGTGGTATAGCTCACAGCAAGCACTGCTTAAAGCAGCTGATACGAACGAGTCCTCTTCAAGGTCGGCTACAAGTGTAGGTTGACGCTCGGCCGGCAGAGGTAACAACATTGCGGCCGCGGAGGCATAAAGGCGGAGAAGGCTACTGCCCAAAGACTTTGACATTGCCGTTCCAAAACGCGATTCATATCGGGCATGCGCCTAATTGATTTCGTCATTCGTCATCTGGTCGACCCGTTCGGCGCTCAAGGGGCCTCCCTTGAAGATCATTTTTAACTGCCCTCCAGCGGCTAAAGCGGCCAGCCGTGCACGCTTTTTAGCGACATCATCCGAGCTTTGTCCCGCAGCAGCAGGCGTGGGCACACGCTCCACTGAAGGTGTCTCCTGTAGAAGTTGATCCAAAAGATCGTCACAGTCCATTCTTGTACCTAGTATACGCATAACGCGCCTGGCTCTAACATAGATATACGCCCCATATATCACACATCCTAGCGTAAAAATTTGCAGACCAACAATCAGATATAGAATAGTGGTCTCCATCTCGCTCAGCAGATGTGGTATTCAGCTGGTTGGTCTGTCTTTAACAAAAGCTTGGCGCGCTTAGTTGCTGCTAAACGGGTGCTAAGCGACGCGCGAAGCTCGTGAGGCACAACATTGTTCTCATCAAGTGCATCTGCAAATGAGAAGCGGTCTTTACAGTGGAACAGGCAGACCCACTTCGTCTGCTCACGCAAGTCCTTCCCGACTGAATTGTATTTTTGTGTCAGCACCCACACACTCTGTTTCGCGTGCAGACCAGAAAAGGTGAGTTCAGAGAGCATGTCCTTCTTTTTCGTTAGAGCCTTTCTCGCGGCAGGATCGTCCAGGACGTACAACGTCGGTGAGCCCGCAAATACCTCAAAGATAAAGCGTAGCCATTCGTGCAGCTGCTCTCCGGGGTCGATAAATAAGAAGCGGTGGGGGGCGCACCAGAGCCATGACCGCTCGCGATAAGTGGTGTTACGAGCCCAGGTTGGGCATAAGAAGTATAAGGGGCTCGAAAACTCCGCGATAGTAGCCAGTCTCTGGGTTGAGAAGCGCATCGAGCATGAACTGGATTTTTCCACAACCCGTTTGCCCACAAATAATGGCAGAGTGTGGATCCCGTGGTAGCGATACCATGTTAGTGTTGAACCTCTATAAGCCGCCCGCCGCCCATCTTCAACTGGGCGTCTACGAGTATGTATGTATAGCAATAAAGCACACCTGCCGCCTGTTTAGTCTTTTCCAACTGTAGCGAGATACCATTGCTCCCGACATATCTTCCAGATCCGTGGACCCCGTGGTCGTCGCTGGTGCGGAAGTCCAGCCAAAAGCCGTAGCGGTTATGAAAATATTTAGTCTGGTCAATCGAGGGCTGTTGACCGCGCGCAAAGCCTTTAATGATCTCGTCCCAGTGCTGATAAGGATGCACCCAATCAGAATACAACTGGTTGGTTTGACCATCCACACACACACTAACATTTTTAATGAGCGGATTATAAAAATGCTCGCTGTTACTTCCGAAGGCTGGTCCCATCGCGCCAGCGGCGGGATCCTCAAAGAGTAGCAACACGCCTTTGAGGGACCTTGCTGATGTATTCAGATCGATAATCCAGATTTCCTCTTTTTTGTTAACCATTTTTCTTGTTCCGTGGATCTTAGTGTAAAGTATTGCTATCTCACCCTCTAGCTGACGACTCACTGTAGCTGCGAGCTCTTGATGTGTTACCTTCTCAAATTCCAATGCTATGTTATTGATCTGGTATGTCGCGGTAGCATTTGCGCTGACAATGACCTACCCGTAATCGTTGAAGGTCAGCTCGAAGGAGAGCTGATCTGCAAGACCGTACTGATGGAAGGGCATGTGGTCGGTGAGTAGCTCGAAATCCAGAGGTATGGAGAATCTGTTTCCATATGCTGCGGCGATACTCGCGTCTGGTTGAGTTGCTGCAACGGCGTCACCCGCACCAACACGGATTTTAGCGGTGTTCGTGTTTTGAATGCCTTGATAAGAAAAGTTTACACGCTCCTTATCCGTTAGCCAGAGATCCTGGAAACAGAGATAGCGGTCGGCGTATTGGATGGTGTGAACCTCTGTACCTTCGAGCTTGACGACGATTTTCTGCACGATGGCGCGTCCGAGATTGTTGACGATAGTACGATTAGTGTCTGGGTCCCCCTTGTCGCCGTTGGTAAGTGTGATTGTAAACGCAACTCGTACACTCCCCGGTACAATAACAACGTGACGTCCTAGCTTTGGAAAGCTCACTGTCAGTAGCTGGTTTTCATCGATTGTCGCAGGCTTGTTTGGTGTCACGACAGATGTTCGCAGACCCTTAGCGCCGCGTGCACGTCGCATCGTGCGGTACGGGTCGAGTTTATTACCATATGCAGCCATGTTAAAGGCGGTGTATATATCACATATATGCGCTCTGAAACATCTCTTCAATACGAGAAACTATGGCTGAAGGTGGTGAGTTTGAGATGGGCAAGTTTGGCCGCTTCGAAGACTACAATAGACCGGACGAGACCAAAGACTACTATAGACCAGACGAACTCGATGAACCTGCCTTGGTAGATGTATCAAGAGACGTCATAGAGCCGCTTCGGGTGAAAGAAAATACGCTTATTAATTATAAAGGCCGCACCTTAGAGCGAAGACTACTTCGAAGACTACAATAGACCGGACGAGACCAAAGACTACTATAGACCAGACGAACTCGATGAACCTGCCTTTGTAGATGTATCAAGAGACGTCATAGAGCCGCTTCGGGTGAAAGAAAATGCGCTTATTAATTATAAAGGCCGCACCTTAGAGCGCGCACGCCAAGAACTTCTCAAAGATAAGGTCGACGCCTACCTAAAATTTATATATGAGAAGTATGGCCTAAAAGAGCATATCTTCGACTACGCGCACGCCAAGAACTTCTCAAAGATAAGGTCGACGCCTACTTAAAATTTATATATGAGAAGTATGGCCTAAAAGAGCATATCTTCGACTACTATAGTGACTTCGATCTACGAACTGAGAAGGGCGAAGAGGTATTGTACCTTAGACTTAAATACACTCGTCTAACGGATGCCCGAAACTCGAGCAAGTTTTTAGCGTTAAGTACCCTTAAAAGGGCGATTGGAATCCGGGAGGTCCAGAAGCTGTTCCCTGAATACGGAATACCGCGCAAGCCTTCTGCTGCTCAAAAAGAGCTATTGAGCGTGGCAAAAGAACGCATTTCCTTGCGTCCAGAAGAAAACATCGAGATTGATACTATCAACGCAGACGCTGCGATAAAGAGTCTGATCCAATCTGTGGGGACCAACACTGATGGGCTGTTAAATGCGTGAGATTGCAGGCTTAGACAAGGCGATGCAGACGCTGCGGGGGGCACGTGCTATCAGTGTTGCGAAGACTGTGGGGTTTAATGACCACATTGCTGTCGAAGAACGGAAGCTTCAGGCTGAAGGTCTCGATGAAGCTACTCGAGAAATTATCAAAACAATGTTGCAAGAGCTTCGAGATTCGAGCGCCGCACAGCTTGATGTTACGGCAAGCCTCGACGGAAGATTGCGGAATCAGATCGTTGGTATACGTGAGACTATCGATCATGTTCTAAACTCGGATATCACACTCGTAGAGCGGATCAAGACTTTGTTTCGTGAGCAGGGCATCACGATAGCGAGTCTACTTACAACGCTGGGTTTTATCGTTTCGACGATTGTTCTTTCCATCACTAACGCTGTTTCAGCCGTCATACACCCCAAGCCGAGACCCGAACCTAAACCCAAGCCTCCTGAACCAAAACCTGAACCCCCACCAAAACCTGAACCCCCTGAACCAAAACCCGAATCCGGTACGAAAGAATGGATAAAAAAGCAACTCCAAAAGCTGGGAAAGCTGCAGCAGCTCTACCCGGCATCATTGGTGATGCTGTATCTTGGCTCCTAAAAACAGCTGTCGGCGTCGCCGTGTGGCTTGGGGAGCATCTGTGGGCCCTCGTCATGGCGCTCGTCATTGCCATAGGCGTGTGGATCAAAGAGCGATCTCGTGCTTAAATTGAAGGCGAGGGTTATTGTAGTACAAGAATATACAATGTCGCAGTTTCATGTATTGACCGGTTTAGCAGGCTGCGCTAGAACATAACATCGACAATGCACGCTGTCATATGCATGTCGGCCTTCGCGAAATCACGTATGTCACGGGTTGGTTCAACATCTCGGCCGCGCTCGGCAATAATGTCTTCGAAATTCGCCCCACAAGCGCTGACGCGCCAACAATTGTTACAGTACCGGACGGGTACTATAAAGTCGACGCTCTCGAGGCTGTCGTCTCAGCGTCAATACCCGGCTTCAGTGCGAAAGTAAATGATGCTACGGGGAGAGTTATGATAACTCTTACTAATGCTAATTACCGGCTGAACCTGGCGTCAACCGCGGCGATATGGGGCTTCGGTGATAATGATCGGCGGAATGGTGTTGGTGATCCAATGGATCAATGGATAGGCGCCGGCAAGTATATCAGCAACTCCACACCGGGATTCTTCAACAACCGTAATCTGTACGTCCACCTCGATCAGATCAACACGACCGGCAATGTTCTGAATGGTCGACAGAGTACGCTTCTCCGTATTATTCCCACCACCTCATGCCAATTATATGGTGAGTCGCGAACGGTCACTTTCGAGAAGCCACAATTCTGTCGTCTTCGTGGTGGTAGTATTCAAGAATTAACCGTTCGTATATTAGACGCCCGCGGCTCAGATATATCTACATCCGCACAGTTGTTCTCTGTCACACTCGAAGTGGCTAGTAATAGGCACCAATGAGTCGTTGGGGTCCGGGCTATGACAGCAACCACACAACCAGCGTGTCCACGCTCGATATCTAGCGTGGGTCTGCAACAGTTTCATCGAATCGCCCTTCAGTGCTAATACTTAGACCTGAACGTGCTCTGTATATTACAAGAAGCAGCGGCGATGGAACTGTTTTGTTGCAGCCTGGAACATATAAGACCCTCGTTGTTGGAAAGCGTTCCGGCGGTGCAGCATTCACAGTCTCCATCGCCCCAGCTGTTCGGCAACACGCGGTCACAATATGGGACCAGGAATTCGACTTTACAGCTGTGAGTGTGTTTACAAGTGAGACTAAACTACATGCTACTATTATGTCGACGGCGACGGGCTCGACTTCTAATTTGAGCTTAGAGCTTACGCTTGTTATAGAAAAGCTATAATGGCACTATACCCAGAGTTGGAAGCCGTTACAACAAACGGGCAACCGCCCAACCCACAGGCCTTCCGCCTGCAGAAAATTGGCGAGCTCGAGGCATTCCTTTGTTCTGAAATCGAGAGTCGTAGTCGCCTCTACAAAAAGTATTGCCGAGCGGTTAATCTAGTTGATGGCTCGCGTATTGGCCTTGCTACAGCCAGTTTGGCTATGGGTGTAGGCGGAAGTGCGCTATTAACTGGCGTCGGGGTTTTCCCCGGTTTGGCTATGGGTGGAGGCGCGGCTGCGCTTACCTTTGCACTAGATGTCGCTGGTGTTGCGATCTCGCGGCGTTGTTCGGCCAAAGCTGCGAAACATGAAGCCGTCCGTGTGCTAGCAACATCGAAGCCTAACACGGTTCACTCACACATTTCTAAGGCTCTTGAAGACTGCTCAATCAGTGATGATGAGTACAAGCTAATCCTCGACGAAATCGAAAAATATCGCGCTATGAAGATTCGGCGCAAGTATAAGGGATCGGCTGGTACATCAATAATCGACGAAAAGACAAAAAACGAGCTTCTGAAGCAGGGTCGCGAGCAAGCCCTCGCCTCGTCCATCAAGAGGCTCGCAGCCTCCGAATCTTCATCGCCATAAACTGCATCTGCAGCAGGGACGAGACTATTCCTATAACGCCGTCTGCCCCTCCTCCCTACATCTGAGCCTGTTAGAGAAAAAAAGAATTTAAAAAAAAATGACTGGTGGGGTATCTACTTTTTACACCGCCAGAGATACAAATAGCAGTCCCGCTGTTCCGCACCAGTATCTAACGCACCTCGACACGCGCAACGGTATTGGAGGTTTTGGTATGTATACGGAATCGTGTCAAGGTTGGCTGCTTCTCCTTGCAAAGTCGAACAGGCGATGCCCGTGATTGCGTATGTATTCCATAGAATGGTTCTATTTTCCCAGTCGGGGTAATACGCAGTATAAGTCACGCTGCCTTCTATGGGAGAATTCGACGTCAAGTATACAAGGTCGCACCCGTAAAAGGGCGACGGGTTGGCAATTGTATTCGGGAGCCATCTACCTTCGACAGCCAGTATGCCCAGTAGCATTAACACAAAGTGAAATCCAGCCATTGTATTTCTTGGGAGTCTGCCCGTGTTTAATTGTGAATTCCGACGGGTCGCGCCACTATGATTCACGTTTCGTAAGTGTTGTTCAAAAATAGGTCACTTTGTCAGGATCTAGGTCACTTTGTTTGCTACAAAGTTTTTGTCTGTACAAGCAGTTTTATCCCATTGGCGCGCCCTACTCTGCGTGCCCTGTTTACATCCGCCTTAAGCCTGCCGCTGCAGACACCTAGGCAGCCTATGGCGAATGTAACATTGCGTCAGCTTCTCGATTGTTCTCTGAAGGTTCTGAATCACGCGAGGCTATATAATAATGCGTGACCGGAGTCAAACTTGTTACACCCGTGTCAAATTATTTTATCCTGTGACCGATTTTGTGTGATGTTTTGTGGTGTTATCGTTTTCCTTCGGACTTTTCCTTCCGACTACTGCCTGATATACATATCGATTGGTAGGTAGACATGGTGGATCACTAATAAATCGAAAACAAGTATATTTAGTTTTACGCTGTCGCTAGTCACAAATTGTAGACGGGACATTGTGAGAACAGTGTCAGAATCAAGATATGAGAAAGGCAAGACTCGTTGTGTTTTCAAAAATTATATTAACTATAATGTTCTCATACTTGATCGACAAAGAAACTTCGCTCATAAATTAAGTATACATTACCCGTCAACGAGACGTAGCGAAGCTGACGACGAAGTCGACACAAACGAGAGTCTTCCTTAGCAGCAGAAGAAAACCTCAAACGTCGTCGTTAAGTAACTTAACTAATTACACTGGAAGATATGCTTGCTTCAAAAACGTACGAGACCCTTGTCTCAGACAGCCGGCACTCAAAAATAAGCCTATACCTAAGAGCAAAGCAAAGCATCTTCCCCGATCCCTACGACGTAGTTGCTTATATCAACCACGACACTCCTTCTCACAGAGTAAGGCCCATTCACATACAGGCAGATACAGACCGTTGGAGACGGTACAACAGCATAAGTGTTAGATCCGAGCCTCCAAGGATACTATAACACAGGTAGTGCCTAATTGCAAGCATGATTCCTTTAAACCCATGGAATGCGCACGGCGAGAATCTAACAAACCCCCCGTCCCGAAAAAACGGAAACGTATGAAGTTTTCGATACCTACAAAAAAACTAATGCACAACTGTACACAACTGGGACAGAAAATGTACAACACATGTATGCACTAAAAACCGTTCCAAATTCTATGTGCACTAATTATTTCCACAAGCCACGACATCGACAACATTCGCTACAACGTTCTACACACCATGGCGAAAGTTCACCGCGCTAATGTTCAGGGACATCAGAAGGTCTGCTCAGAAAGTCCGGCAAAATATTCAACTTGCCAGGCCGATGTCGGACGTCGAGACAAAAACCTTGAAGGAATAAGCTCCAACGCAGGAGCTTTTGATTCGAGTTACGCATGGCGTTCAGGAAAGTTAACGGACTATGATCCGTATAGACAGTCACCGGGGCTGGCCCGAAATAGACACTGCAAGCCTTCACAGCCGTGACGAGCGCCAGCGCTTCCTTTTCCACCGTGGCGTAGTGCAGCTCGTGCGGCCTGAGTTTCCGACTAAGATAACAAATCGGATGTTCCAGCTCGTCCACCACCTGAAACAAACAAGCTCCCACACACGACTGAGAAGCATCAACCGCAAGCACAAAAGGTTTGCTATAATCAGGTGGTCTTAGAATAGGCCTAGAAATCAATCTTGACTTCAAATCGAGAAAAGCCTTAACCGCAGCGAATCCATGGCGACAATTGCAAATAAATTCCTCAGCCATGTACAATGGACTTTGGGGTGACGGGTCGAGTAGAGTCTGCCTATTTAAATAAAGTTCCTCAGAACATGAGTCCCCTGGGGACATACGAGATTTTAATCTCAAAATACAACACGCTCCCTCATAAAGAATCACAACACTTCAGTACATGACGGGTGAGACATGAATGCATTTGACAGCAAGCTCCCCATTAAAGAATCACAAACCTGATCCAATGAACAATGACCAAACAACTTACTCGAACTTTCCATGAAAAACACACACCCACCGTACTACACACGCACACTACTCACAACTCAAAATCATGTCCAAAAGTTCACGGTCACTTCTCTGAAAAACGCCGCAACTGTCAACTACACCACAAAATTCACGCGCGTCGAACAACTTACAACCCAGTTACTGTCACAAATTCACGGCCCCTTCTTTGAAAAGAGCCGCTACGAAAAAATGCCGCACAGGAATGATTCCACACAGGAAATGGTTCACGAACCAATTGTTCTAACTGACAAAAAGGTCGCTTCTGTCAAAAAATTCATGGTCTCGTTCTCCTATGAGCCACTATAATTCCATACCCACGGAATATCAACAATTCACGAGCCATTTATATGTTCATAAAGGCCGCTACTGTATTTACTCGCACAAAACCGATTAATCGCTACTGTAGTCCTTCGACTTAAGAAATTCACGACATCGCTCACTCGATAATCGCTACTGAACACACACACAAATTCACATTAGTGTCCCAGAGGCCTACTATATTAGACAACAAAACTAACATTCAAATCGTGCAAAAACCTCATTTGCATCAAAATTCATAACTGTCTATACTTTACACAATTCACCAAATGCAATATCGAAAATTACCTGTTCCAATACAATCCTATAGACACAAACTCTTAATGCAGGAAATTTTCGAAGATTATAATAATCGACTCTTTCTAACAACAACTCATTATTTTTGCAGAGTCCTTATTAGCATTTAACTATACACCAAATGAAATCCAACTTTTCAAAAGAACACCTCTCAACACCAAAAATCCTATATGTCATTTCTCGTAAACTAAAAATTCCAAGTATAAACCAATCCATCGAAACCATATGGCCACATAACAAATAAACCTAACAATAACCAGGCCAATTTCAAACCATCAAATTTCAGAGTCCATCCAAAATCAGAAAACTACCAAAAACTCAAAAAGTCCATACTCCGTTGTTCCATAGCTCTCTCTTCTCTCGCCAATTGCTCCTTTCTCTCCTCCAACGCCATGCGCAATTTCTTGTCTTCCAATTCCGCCGCGAACCTCTTTTCTTCTTTGGCCGCTTCCATCTGCAGCTGTAACTTAGCCAGCTCAAATTGTCGAGCACTCTCCACTTCTTCTCTTTGGAGCTGCCTCTGAAGAAATTCCGCTTCTTTCGATGCCTTGAGTTCCAAAGCCTTCGCTCTCAATTTCCATTCCTCTTTAGGACTCTTGTCCTGTTCTAAAGTCTTAACCAACAACTTCTGCAACTGCACTTTAGCCAATCCTTTAATATCAACGCCTCTATCCTCTAATTCACTCCTCAATTCTTCGACGGCCATATCGAACACATCGTCGACCGACAAAGAATGTTTCGCCTCAGGCGACTCCATTTGAGAACGCGGACAAGTAAATATCGCACCAAACTACGAAACCACACCCTCTCTAACAATTTGCGTATTTTCTCACGGTATGTTGTACACCCGAAAAACCACTACACGAAATTCCACACACGGCATATATTCACGCCTTGTGTACAAAAATGCCAAAGGACGCTACTGATTCACAACGTCGACGTACGTCGAACGTAGCTACTGACAAAAATCACGCACGCTACTACAACGAACTCTCAAGTCGTTATTTCAAAAAAAATAACGTCCACACCCTTCCCGGACGAGCCCCCACTTGTCAGAATCAAGATATGAGAAAGGCAAGACTCGTTGTGTTTTCAAAAATTATATTAACTATAATGTTCTCATACTTGATCGACAAAGAAACTTCGCTCATAAATTAAGTATACATTACCCGTCAACGAGACGTAGCGAAGCTGACGACGAAGTCGACACAAACGAGAGTCTTCCTTAGCAGCAGAAGAAAACCTCAAACGTCGTCGTTAAGTAACTTAACTAATTACACTGGAAGATATGCTTGCTTCAAAAACGTACGAGACCCTTGTCTCAGACAGCCGGCACTCAAAAATAAGCCTATACCTAAGAGCAAAGCAAAGCATCTTCCCCGATCCCTACGGTTATATCAACCACGACACTCCTTCTCACAGAGTAAGGCCCATTCACATACAGGCAGAGACAGACCGTTGGAGACGGTACAACAGCATAAGTGTTAGATCCGAGCCTCCAAGGATACTATAACACAGGTAGTGCCTAATTGCAAGCATGATTCCTTTAAACCCATGGAATGCGCACGGCGAGAATCTAACAACAGTAAAAAGTCAAATTTGCAAATGTGATGGAAAGGAAAACCGATGAAACTTTGATAAGTGTCGATGTATTCAGCAGGGTAATTGATCGGCCATATTGTTTGCTTCCGAATTACCTTAATTATTCCTTTGCCAGAGTATGCTTGATGTGCTCATTTTATAACTGAGTTTGCTAGGGCAGTGGTTCTTAAACTTTTTAGAAACAGGGACCGGCTGTATATTTATGAAGTTGTTGGCGGACCACCAATTAGAAATGCAAAATTTTATCTGGCAATCGTATCCAAAATAATGGGAAATTAGAGGGAGAAGTTCCTATAGGGCCTATAATATCTTAATATTTTATTGAAGTTATTCTAAAATCTAACTAATGCGAAATAGTGTCTAAAATTTAGACTCTAAATCAATAAACGTTTTTTTTACGAATTTACATAATTACATATGTTATTCATTGTTAATATAACATTAAATATTAAAATGTATTTATGACAGTTTTAAAGTAAGCGTTCGAGTTTTTAGAAATAATAACGAGTAATTTTATGACACGAGGAGGCTTACAAGACTAATAAGAAGAGCAACAAGTCTAATTAATTAAACTTATTAAAGTTTAATTAAATTAAACCTCATTAAACTAAAGTATTAAACAAAGCCGTCTTGGAAAGGAAGAAATAAACACAAGAATGCCAAAACAGTTCACAGCAATTAATGGGAAACGTGAGCTTGAATGGTTTTGTTCAGTTGGGTTGCAATTTCAATCGCTAGGTGATCGAAGTCGTTCTTATGCCTAGCGATGGCGGTGTGGCGATAATGGGAACTTTAGATCTAGATTCTAGATTGATTTTTTGCAAATTAAGCTAAATAATAATTTCAATGTATAAATGTTTTTGAATTTAAAATATATTTAGAATTATTTGTATGTTTCCTGGAATAAGTTGAATAAATTTTTAATTTTTAGTGATTGTTTCACGGACCAGTGACTTGAGCTCCGCGGACCGGCGCCAGTCCACGGACCGCCACTTAAAGAACCACTGTGCTAGGGGACGCCGCACAGGTAGAGCTGAACTCTTGACATGTCTTTGTGTCTTAACGGGATTTGAGCTCAAAACCATGAGACGTGCTAGTGTTTTGCACACGAAGTGGTCCTTGACTGAGATGTAAATGAATGTATTTTGACTACTCATGTATTAACATAAATGAATGTATTTTGACTAATTATGTACTAACATTAATATACGGAATTCTTTGTTTTGGGAATGGCATAGTATAACCGTGTTGATTGTGAGATGCATTTGTGTCAATTAATTACTGTAAGTTAATTGCTGACTAATAATTACTGCATTTTTCAATGTTTCTCATAGATGAGTTTCTCATAGATGAGTTTCTCATAGATGAGTTTCTCATAGATGAGTTTCTCATAGATGAGTTTCTCATAGATGAGTTTCTCATAGATGAGTTTCTCATAGATGAGTTTCTCATAGATGAGTTTCTCATAGATGAGTTTCTCATAGATGAGTTTCTCATAGATGAGTTTCTCATAGATGAGTTTCTCATAGATGAGTTTCTCATAGATGAGTTTCTCATAGATGAGTTTCTCATAGATGAGTTTCTCATAGATGAGTTTCTCATAGATGAGTTTCTCATAGATGAGTTTCTCATAGATGAGTTTCTCATAGATGAGTTTCTCATAGATGAGTTTCTCATAGATGAGTTTCTCATAGATGAGTTTCTCATAGATGAGTTTCTCATAGATGAGTTTCTCATAGATGAGTTTCTCATAGATGAGTTTCTCATAGATGAGTTTCTCATAGATGAGTTTCTCATAGATGAGAAAAGAGTTTTAAAAGAGAATTGTAGCTAACACAGCAACTGGCATCCTTTCCTGATGAATGTCTTGTCTTGTCTTCAGTCATTCTCATAACGAGGGTTGGCCGTATCATGAATTGTCTTTCTCCATTCACGCCTGACCTCTGCCTTTATTGTGAGCTGCTCCACTGTCTTTCCAATGTGTGTTCGAATGTTGTCCATCCAAGCCATCTTGGTCTGCCTCTCACCCGTTTGCCCGAGAGGCCCGGGACTGTTCCTCGGATCAGTTCTTTCTCCATGCAGCTCCATTCTTTTCTCTGTTTATGTCCGAAGTATCTCAGTTTCCTCTCTTTCACGTGTATCAGTAAAGTTCTCTCTAGTCCAGCTGTCTCAAGTATCCATTCATTGGTATTTTTTTGCAGTCCAAGATACTCTTAATGTATACTCGTCTTAAGCACTTCATTTCAGACGCATTCACTCGTTCATCATCCGATTTCTTCAGAATCCAGCTCTCACAACAGTAAAAATAATGCGATGATAATTCTTCTTTAGATGAATTGGTTTCGTGTTGTTTGGTGGGTCGTGCTGTTGGCTGTGACTGATGGTCCTCCTACAGATAAACCAAAGGAGTTGACTGCTTGGCCACTTACTACTGTTGTTCTGGCACTGAAAGTGACTGATCCAACTGAAACGTGTCTGTGGCTGAAAGATGACCTTGCGCTGTATTACGATGATAGCACAGCTTACTCAATCAAAAGAAATGAGAGTCATCATAATTTGATAATTATTTTTGTATCTGAAAAACACAGTGGAACTTACAAATGTCAGAGTAACAATTCTTTCGAACTGAGAGGCACTTACAACTTACATGTGAGAAGTCAAGAGGAATTCAATACCAGACAGGACAATTCGGCTAACATTGGATGGACTGTTATATTTCAGGTTATATTTCAGGTTATAACATCTGTGTGCGTTGCATACCTGGTAATATGCTCTTGCGAACCGAAGAAATGGTGTAGA
This sequence comes from Bimastos eiseni, assembly GCA_959347315.1. Taxonomy (NCBI): domain Eukaryota; kingdom Metazoa; phylum Annelida; class Clitellata; order Crassiclitellata; family Lumbricidae; genus Bimastos; species Bimastos eiseni. Next base: position 10,013,468 of record OY365816.1, on the reverse strand, counting down.
AAAGGAGTTACTCTTGAAAAAGATGATAGTTACATAGAGTCACATTTTACTGGGAAAGAGGAATATGTCAAGCCGAGCAACATGAAATCACTGGTTTTGCCAATCCAGGTGTCAGAACGAGGGTGAAATGTTTTAGTTAAGAAGTTAAACAAGTAACTGATTGCTGGTTTATCAATGTATACAGATTTCTTATTTCTTCTTAAATAATTTCTTCTTTCTTAAATAATTTATTCTTGAAACATTTTTATCAAATGCCAAGGAGAGAACTTCAATTATTGGCTTGCTAAAATGTTTTCTGCCAATGGTTTGTTCCAACATGCAATTATTTAAGAAAACAATACCTTAGTTCTTCCTTCTAATTTTTGTGCCATAAAGGCCTTTGCATGGGTGTTGTTCTGTTCTGCTATATTATGTCGTATTGTATTTGAACATATGTAAAGTGCCTGATGTAAAGCCCTGCGAGCAGCAGATTTTTAGGAGAGCGAAAGAGGCTGCCATATAGAATTGTAGAGTGAAACGAAGGAGAAATCATGTTCTAAAGGGAGAGACCAATTGAAGCAAATGATTGAAAATGAGCCACAGCAGTTCTAGAAAGGGAACCAAGAGCCAAGAGGTCAAATCTATCGAAAAGGGAACAAAATGAACGTGTTAGCTTATAAGATTGTAATGGTAATCATCATATGTTGAAATATCTTTTGTTATCCTCCTATCATGCTCCAAATTTATAGGTGGCAACCAGACCTAAACAGGACCAGAGGTATAGGTACACTCGAACCTCCATCTGCTGTGGCGGAACGCCGGGGAAAGATCTTACTGTGCTTTACGATTTTTTGGCTGAAGTTACTTTCTTGCGATTTGTAATGTTTACTGCATCTATGAATGTAAGTACTACTGTAATACATAGAGGCCAATACTAGAGTACAGTGGTAAATCATTCATTTCATTACTTCTCATTTGTATGCTACAAATATAGTAATTTGCTTGCAAATCTAAATTTCCCATTGTTACATTTGAATGAAATCCATTTCTGTACTCTTACAATTATATTCATGCATAACTGAAACCAATATGTCACTGCATTTGTGACCTGTGCTTAGCTATTTCAGTTGCCCTTAAAATCGAGAACTCACAATTACAATCGGTGTTCATATTACTACAGGCATGCAATTATGCCATTGCATTTGTGTGTAAAGGTTTTTGCAGGTACATGTTTGGCAATGATTACCGTTATATTGTTTGTTATTTAATACAGAGCTGTTGAGCCATTTTAGTTGTATCAGTATTGTTAATGTTGCCTTTGGGTATTGGAGGATTTAATAGAAACAACAAACCCTACAATCGACCCTTAAAATCGAGAACTCACAATTACAATCGGTGTTCATATTACTACAGGCATGCAATTATGCCATTGCATTTGTGTGTAAAGGTTTTTGCAGGTACATGTTTGGCAATGATTACCGTTATATTGTTTGTTATTTAATACAGAGCTGTTGAGCCATTTTAGTTGTATCAGTATTGTTAATGTTGCCTTTGGGTATTGGAGGATTTAATAGAAACAACAAACCCTACAATCGACCCTTAAAATCGAGAACTCACAATTACAATCGGTGTTCATATTACTACAGGCATGCAATTATGCCATTGCATTTGTGTGTAAAGGTTTTTGCAGGTACATGTTTGGCAATGATTACCGTTATATTGTTTGTTATTTAATACAGAGCTGTTGAGCCATTTTAGTTGTATCAGTATTGTTAATGTTGCCTTTGGGTATTGGAGGATTTAATAGAAACAACAAACCCTACAATCGACCCTTAAAATCGAGAACTCACAATTACAATCGGTGTTCATATTACTACAGGCATGCAATTATGCCATTGCATTTGTGTGTAAAGGTTTTTGCAGGTACATGTTTGGCAATGATTACCGTTATATTGTTTGTTATTTAATACAGAGCTGTTGAGCCATTTTAGTTGTATCAGTATTGTTAATGTTGCCTTTGGGTATTGGAGGATTTAATAGAAACAACAAACCCTACAATCGACCCTTAAAATCGAGAACTCACAATTACAATCGGTGTTCATATTACTACAGGCATGCAATTATGCCATTGCATTTGTGTGTAAAGGTTTTTGCAGGTACATGTTTGGCAATGATTACCGTTATATTGTTTGTTATTTAATACAGAGCTGTTGAGCCATTTTAGTTGTATCAGTATTGTTAATGTTGCCTTTGGGTATTGGAGGATTTAATAGAAACAACAAACCCTACAATCGACCCTTAAAATCGAGAACTCACAATTACAATCGGTGTTCATATTACTACAGGCATGCAATTATGCCATTGCATTTGTGTGTAAAGGTTTTTGCAGGTACATGTTTGGCAATGATTACCGTTATATTGTTTGTTATTTAATACAGAGCTGTTGAGCCATTTTAGTTGTATCAGTATTGTTAATGTTGCCTTTGGGTATTGGAGGATTTAATAGAAACAACAAACCCTACAATCGACCCTTAAAATCGAGAACTCACAATTACAATCGGTGTTCATATTACTACAGGCATGCAATTATGCCATTGCATTTGTGTGTAAAGGTTTTTGCAGGTACATGTTTGGCAATGATTACCGTTATATTGTTTGTTATTTAATACAGAGCTGTTGAGCCATTTTAGTTGTATCAGTATTGTTAATGTTGCCTTTGGGTATTGGAGGATTTAATAGAAACAACAAACCCTACAATCGACCCTTAAAATCGAGAACTCACAATTACAATCGGTGTTCATATTACTACAGGCATGCAATTATGCCATTGCATTTGTGTGTAAAGGTTTTTGCAGGTACATGTTTGGCAATGATTACCGTTATATTGTTTGTTATTTAATACAGAGCTGTTGAGCCATTTTAGTTGTATCAGTATTGTTAATGTTGCCTTTGGGTATTGGAGGATTTAATAGAAACAACAAACCCTACAATCGACCGAAGATGGTAAAATGAAGCCGAAGAAAGAGAGTCCCAGAATGTTGTTGACAATCATTTTTTGAGAGCTATATAAAGACTCGACTAAAGTGCGTGGAGAGAATAAAGTTGAAGGAGGGAGGATAAGTATGGAAGAGTCAAGTGCAGCAGTATGTTTGACGTTTTTGGAAGTGAACAAGTTGTGTTAAGATTTAGTCTATTGTTGATACTACTTTTAAAGTTTACATCAGTCTGTTTCATGCGGTTGAGTTGAACAGTTGAATAAATTACGATGGTCCAGTGGTTAGTGTGTGGGGTTGTCAACCAAGAGGTCAGAGGTTCAAATACCTAAACCAGGCAGGGGTGGCGATCCCGGGGGTCGAGGAAGACAAGTCCCCCCACCTTTCACAGAGATGGGACAAATTATGCGTTTGAGCCCTCACATTTCTTACCCCTCACAATTCATGGGATGCTTATCTTATACGAGTGTTTAGATCATATCTTTATTACAGGGAAACCTTGGCTATAGTCTCAAGACAAAGTCATTAACACAATAGAAATGTACCATTCATACAAAGTGCAAGCGCTAAACATCAAGTGATGACTGATCCACGCGCATTAAGCAATGTAAACAGAAGTTTAATGCATTCTTTTCGATTCAATCAAATACCATAGTTCCACCCAATATCATGCCAATCTAAATAATTTAGTGACTTGCAACAGGGTGTGTTTCCTGCTTACACTCAGTTGAATTTGTCAAAATTAGACATGCAACAGTTTGTAAAGACTGCACATACATTTTCAATGAATTCTGCTGCTGCCGACTGCTAACTGGATGCTGTGGTTGAGTGCAACTGGGTTATCGTTACTGACAATTGTTATTGTTACTACTACTGGATTGCTGTTTGCTGAGTGTTATTGGGTTATTGTGGTCAAGTGCTACTGGGCTATTGATCCTTAATACTACTAGATTGTTGTTGCTGATGCTTTTGAGTTCCTTCTGTTGTTAAGTGGGACTGTTATTGCGACTGACTTCTATTCATTGGGTTGTTGTTGCCAGGTGCTACTGTTTTATTGTTGCTGACTGCCATTGAGTTGCTTCTCTTGCCGAGTGTTTCCCGGTTGTTGCTATTTATCTTAGACTTTTCCTCCTTCATGTTTGTGGCTTGTTGAGTCAGATCGATTTTGGGATGTTGCTGAAGAAGGTTGCTTTTGGGCAGGGTGTCGTCAGTTTCAACTGCAGGTACAGCTGATACATATTCCAAGAGCTTTGGCTGTTCATAAATGACTTTTGTCCACAAAGGCACATAGACCTAAAATAATCATATATTCCATGTGTATAAATATAATAAAACATAAATGTTGCTAAATGACCTTTATTGTTTTGCTATTGACTGATTTCAGTTCTGTAGAATTTACATCAGCAGTGGTGAATGACGAACATTTCAAAATTTGTTTAACCGCCTTAGTGGCCCAGAGGCTGATTTTAAGTGGGAAACATCTGCGCACACTTCTGAACTTTGGAAGGAGAGCAGTTTCAAATACCAGTTGTATCTATTATATATAAAACACATTTCTTAACTGTCTTAGCGGCACAAGGGCTAATTTTAGGTGGAAAAACACACTTTCAAATTGGATTTTTGAAGTCTTTGTTTGCTGCTTGTGGGTAGACTTTAAGTGGAAAACACATTTCAGAAGTCTTAAAATGGACTAACAGTAGTAAAACTATAGTAAAAAGAGAAGTCATATGCCACACACCAATTTACAAGTTACAGGCAACTTATTACAATTATGTTAGTTCATATGCTGGCCGTGATTTTTGTGTGATTCATCCGACAGAAATGCTGTGTTGAATCCTGCTAGACTTATACTGCTGTCATATATGAAGAGCTTATCTTACAACTAATACCTGGCCAATGCCACATGAGGGAAAGCCAACCATGAGTGTAGTGTATCTGTTTACTGCTGGAGACACAAACCTGGGCTCTGTACACACAACTTATTCAACTGACATCACTGAAAGAATATCCGTTCTATAGGCTCTACATGTTTGTGAAAGTTTGCCAGAGGTGACTTATCCAGTTATTGTTTGATTCAAGATGCTATTTTTCGCATCAAGATGAATTTTCTGCTGGTCGTAATGAGCTGAACTTTTATCATGATAACAATTATAATAATAATAATATCTTTGTTTAATTTCAAACTGACTAAGCTCAGTATGGTAGCAAGTACAGTATGAATGGATGATAAGTTATTGCGGAGTCTAATTTGTCAGCAGCCATGCAGGGCGTCCATCACATTAAGCATCACATTAGTCAACGTCAAGGATAGCAGGAATCAAACTTAGGCTAGTGAGAGAAATCCTTTCTGGTGAAGACTATTCATAAGCACCTTACATCATGTATATAGATAACACATTAAAATGCAGGTTCTACTATACTGTGATGATTTCTGTAACAATTACCCATTCCCAGATGGTCAGTGCCACGCTGTCCAAGAACTCTGAGACTTCATGATTGTTTCCAGACAATCTCACAAGCAGCCATGTACCAAGAAGTCCCATCAAGCAGTACGAGACAAAGTCAACATAGCCTGTGACGAAGCCCAAGTATATAGCGTTCAGGAATCCGCTGATTACGTATAGCACGAATATCGTCACAAAGAGGACCGCCGGCGTAAGTCCGACCGCTCCAGCAGATTTCATCTCATTGCGATTCAGAAATTGAATGAGTAGTTCGTCTAGACGCTTCTCAAGGTCCTTCAGGAACACCTTGCTCAGTTCTTCGCCACCCATTTTGGGTGTCGCGTGAAACATTTGCATTGACTCCCCCTTGACAACTTTGTGCAGATCATGAATGGTCTTTAATACTGCATACGGTTTCTTGTCTCCAAGTACCTGACATCAGTAATGGAAAGTCAGTATAAATTAAATCGAAATATAATTGCATGCAAGTGTTTGTTTTCATGACAGCTATTGGTAGATCACTATTAAAGTACAATCCACTTCGGTCTGGTATACATTAGTCAGCATAATGATATATTTTCTTGTTCGTTCATCATATTTTTAAAACACATGTTACACTTGCAAAGTCAACAAATCAGAACGGAAGACAAAGATGAATATTTTGACCATGTACATCATTGAATGGACAGTGCAAAATATTCTGTTATGACATAGTATAAATGTTGATAAAAAAAAAGTAAAGATAGTGAATGGCTTCTGGCATATTGTCACGTAAAATGAAAGAACAATGAGTTCACCTCTGAGTCGTTTCACTTTCAGAGGTGCCATATAAATTCTCGAAATGAATGAATGAATAAATGAGTGCCCTTTGTGCAAAAGAGTGAAGAGTTATGCAACTGGAAAGTATGGTAAAGGGCACATAATAACCGAATGGTTCGTGTCCATGCCTTGCAATCTGCACAGGTTCGAATCACCCAGGAGACAATTTACTGTGTATGAATCATGAGCACATACCTATTTGTTCATAATTTTATGTCTTATTTATAACCTATCGTATACTGTAAGTTATTTATAGTGCTATATTCTCGAGCCGAAGCCTAAGGCTGAACCCGCAAGATTTCAGACTGGCCGGTAAAACTGTCTCTTGGACCATTATTAAGATTAGTATTCTTCAACAATAAAATTAATGTTTAAGCCTCTTATTCCGTTTTAGCGTCTTAATATATTAAATTGTTTATAAAAAAATGGTCTTGGTCTTGGTGTTGGTCCCTCGGTCTTGGTCTCGGACCACCCGGTCTTGGTCTTGAACCTCTCGGTCTTGGTCTCGAGGTTTTGGTCTCGTGCCCAACAATGATGTAATCGTAAGAAAGATACAAAAAACTGTACTGTAAGAAATAAAACTAAATAAAACAAGTCAAGTAGTTGAAAGTAACAACATCTTATACTCTATTCCTCTGCAAAGTCCAGGAATAAATCCTATTCAGCCAGCATTAAAAATTCAGAGAACTGCAGAAAGTACCAACATTGATGCCCTCATGTGTAGTTTATTATATCGTTGTTGCTACACGATTTATGTCAACAAGGCACACAACTGTGCGAACAGGTAGGGAAGTCAGAATTCGAAATGCTTCAAAGCAGAGGCAACAAGAAGTGAGTTCTCAGACAGCTCACCTCATATGGGGTATTGAGAAACATGACCACATCTCATCTTTTATAAAAGACTCTCTCCACTGGCTCCCCATCTGCAAACATATTCTATGTAAGGTCTATTCCCTCATGCGGAATAGTCTTGCTGGCTCTGCTTCAGTCTACCTAAGGGTAGACTGTAAAACATTATTTTCCTTACCCAGTCGTTCCTCCCTTCCTCAGCTCGGGCTATCTAGTTGTCCTGCGGACACATACTTCTATGGCTCAGTCTAAAAGTTTCGCCACTGTGGATCCCTCCAGCTGGAATTGGCTACCATTTACTCTTTTTACCCTCTTTTATTTGACTTAACTTGCCTTTCAACTGTTTTTCAGTTATATTCCCTTCGACCTACAGAGCTAAAATTTTGCACACATTTCAGGCTTGCATGACAATGCAATGTAATTTTATGGACCAAACTCAAATATTGAGAAAAAAAATGACAAAAATGCAAAAAATTAAATATCGTTTAACCACTCGAACGAGTCCTCCTTGACGAGCTCCACTCCGGCAAGTTTACATCATCGATGATATGTAATCAAAAATCTCTTACGGAAATGGAACAATTGCACCATCTACCAGATAAAAGAGGGTCCCGAAAAACCCATGTTTTTACTTTAACTTGTTTAATGCTGGCTTAACTATGCAAGTTGACACCATGCTATATTGAGTCTACAAGTGATGCAGTTGAATTAAAATTGGACATCACTAAATGTAGAGTATTAAATGTCAACCACAACTGACCTTATTCATTTCTTTCATATAATGATCTTCAGCTACCACAGATGCAGCCAAATGATTGGCTTCTGAAGTCATCTACAAAACCAAACAAATTTGTAGCCTATGCTGACATGGAAGCAAGTAGGTCCTACACTCCACCAAATTAAAGCACATTCTGGTTCTCAGGATAGTTGAAGTGCTTATAGTGCTGGACTGTCATTCGAGAGATCGTGGAGTGGCCTTGTATGGCTGTCGATAGCTAAGTTCGACTCCTGTAGCAACTTGTCATCATCCATGAGTACTGTACTTATAATCCCACTGTGGTTTGTCAGTTTGAAATTAAACAAAAATATTAACAAAAATATTATATATGGACACATTGGCCATATGCCGTCGGTGGGAAGATGAGATTGTGAGAGAGAGAGGAGACTAGCCACCCACTCTCATATGCGGAGGCTAAAAACATGAAGACACTAACACCTCATACCCACGGCTTTTTCTCTCGATAGCTCAATGGTCTATTCTTGTTTTTTACTGTTCTGAAGCTGCCACACAGTAAATAGTAAAGCCCAGTGCTTCAATATAAAATGTAATAGTTCTATTGTTCATTGTGTATTATTATTATTATTATTAATTGAATTTGTAAAGCATGCAGGCTCACACCAAAATGTGAATCTGATTAGTATTAGTTTCTGATAAAGTTCTGTATGCATGCAATATTCCCACAGATTTTAAAACACCCATGGCGACTAATCTTGGGATATTAACTTTAAAAATGCAAAAAAGAATTATTATACTTCACAAGCATCAATTATCTCTTATTCTTGTAAATCATATAAAAAGTATTGCTTCACTCAAGAAATCCTCTTTCACACCAACTTTGTCTCAACTTGACCTTTAATGTTCGAAAATTCAAGCAAACTAGTGGCCAGGTTACAGTTTTGATGCATCATAAAACTGATGTGTTGCGCTTAAGATGCTATCACAACAAAAGTTCAATTCTAATTCTAATTTAACACATCAATTAACTTTAGCTACATTAATCGCTAAACAATTTTACCAAACTGATAAAGTCTTACAGAGGTATTTTTTTCCATAAAATTGCACTCCTGTGTTATTCATAACATAACTGATTAAACATGGTTGCTCTTGTGAACTTGACTTTACTAAGCATTGGTGAATAAGCTGTCAACAGTTTTTGCATGCAATATGAAATTTATGAGGTGCACATTACATTAAACGATCAATTTTCAAATAAAAATAATGCTATTGAACTGGAATACAAAAGCAGTACCCAATCTAGTGTTGGAATGATTCAAATAAGATGACTTTGGCTGTTTGGACATTGCAAACATGGCAGGACAATGCAAGAGCTCAGCAACCAACAGTGGCTGGTCCTTCAGAAAGGTGGAGTCGGTTGGATGCCTTCACCACAATTGAACACAAGTGGCAGGGTCTAGCCCATCCCTCTAAAGTTTGTGAAACACACCGCCTGGAGATAAGTCCAGAGTGTTTAGTGGCTTTAACTGGCTTGTAACATATGCCATTATAGTCCTCGATGATCGAATATCAATTGGAGTCATATTCCAAGTTATGGGACCAGAGTGTCTTATGGCGGATTGCCTAGTACTGTCTGTACCACAAAAAATTGGTCTGTAATTATGAGTGGAGCGAGTCTGATAAGGATTTATGGATGATGTTTGTTTTGTATGAAGAGGTTATCAAAACACGATTGCAGCAAATTATTATCGAATTTCTACATGAACTCATTAACCTGTACAGCATTCATTTGAGAGACAGTTAGAATATTAACAATGCTAAACATGTTATTAAGTTATCTACGTTCACAGTTATGGAATCCTAATATTATACAATAGATCATAATGATGAAAAAGATGATGATGATGATAATAATGATGCTGATGAACACGACGACGACGATGATGATGATAATAATGATGACTAGAATGAATTCAACAAACCTGAACAACTGACTTAGGATTTGGAAGTTCATCTGTGCTAAACATTTTGAAATAGGTCTGCTCAGCAACAAAGAAAAAATTGACAAAATGATTTCAATCCCTTAATTTTAACAATTCGTATAGTTATTTACTGGTAGGTGTATTCTGAACGTATAACAGTACCTTATGTCAAAGAATCAATTTCAGAGTAAATAAGATAAATATGGTTGAGTTTCTAATATTTCACTTAGTGTCTTGGCTCTGCAGCACTGGTATCACAATCGGCGACATGGAACAGATGAAATAATTAAAAATAAACTTTATGATATGAAAGAATAAAGCAAAACAGATTGACATAACAAAATTACGACAAGGGATATTATCTCAATTTAAACAAAGTACAGCTTAAAGGGGTTGGTGATATCATTGCTATAAGTACCCAAAAAGTTTCCTGAGTGATCAACTAGAAAAGTTGGTAGCCCCATTACACCACTGCATATTTGTCATTTTCATGCATACATGTGTGAGTGTATATAAAATTTTATTAATTTAAAAAAAAAATGTAAAATGACTGATTGTCATTTCTGATTTCTTATCTGGATCATCACTCAGCTATAAAACTCAACCATATTTATTACAAGGTTTGGAATTAGTGACTGCTGAATTTAAAGCATTTTGCATTGGATTAATATGACAACCTGATTCACAAGTGTTTAAAAGCATTCACATAGTGTATGCATTAATACAAACCACGAAATATTCAAGCACTTCTTTTCCAGTCAAGGGAGATCCGTTGAACTCTTTCACAGCCAGCGTTTCTGTCCCGATTAAGAAAGGAACCAGATGAAATAGAGCTGTCTTGAAGTCTCCATTAATGTCTAGGCACATTAATCAGCATAAAGAATGCTTAACAGTACAGATATCACAATGAAATTTTTGTTTCTTCAGGAAACTTAACTGAACCTGCCCCAATCACTATTTACCGATGACCGTAGATCCACTGATAACCATTTAAATCATGCAATGTAATGTAATCAAGCATTTACACACGCCCTTCTAAATCTCTACTCAGAGGCCTTCTGCGCTGGCCATAATTATGTTAAAAGTCACAGTAAACAAGTAAAAATACATCTGTTAGCAAAATTATGCACAGTAAGCTGAAAAGAGTCATCAGTGGTGGGCCCACACACAGGCCCACCACGTGGATCGACCAACATGGCCCAATGACATCATCTCTATCATTTGCTTCCTGAGTTCCAGCAACATTCAGGGTTGCAGACCCACGGGGAGGGAGGCAGTAGGGTCGGTCCCCTCCAAAATTTCAGGTGGAGTGGATGGAGCTGCTAATACTTTTTCTCCCAATATTTCATTAAAAATGTCATTAATATTATAAATTTCTACAGCATTTTCACTGTTTATTCTTTTCACAGCATCCATGTTTGAGAAATAAAAATTTTTCAGGTTGTCCTCCCAGACCCCATTTTCTTCTACCTGCTCCCCCCAAACTAGGACCAAATCTCTGCCAAAGGTAACATTCACACTCAACTGGCAAAAGCAACATCAACCCATACAAATCCAGAATCAAAGAACATGCAAATGCATTGAGAGAAAAAACTGTCCAATTCGAGACCTTTGATCTGGCCAAAGAAGTCTTTATTTGCGGTTACTGTCAAGCCAGGATGCGGAAGCAGGAAGCAGCTGATCCGACCAAAGCATCGCAGCAACTCTTCTCTAAGGAAACGAAGCTCCGGATGCTGAGAATCATATGTCTACAACACAGTATCAACAGTCTTAAATGTATCACCCATGGCTTATTACAACTAGCTTTATCAGCAATACCCGTTAATCTCAGGTTTTGCTGGTCACATATCCACAAACCACGACGGTCAGCACAGAGCGCGCTTCCTAGTAGATATCTTTAAGGGGATCTACATAAATGCTTGATGACATTGCATCTATATTGTGAAGTGAGATTCTTATTGAGTGCCACGTCGCTTCAGTACCTGTGGACAGATCTCGCTAGTCCAAATTGCGAAAATAAGATATATGGTTTTATAATATGATGTATGGTTTACCATATATCATATGAAACCATATATCATATAAAACCATATATCTTATCATATATTATTTGGTTTTATACAGCAGGTTCAAATCAATACCAGGAGGAGAAAACTTCTGTTCCTATAGAGCCTCTTAGAAACGTGATTACAAAATGAGTGCATCAACTGCACACTGGTAGTGGAAAGATTAGTAAGACAGCATCCATTGCCGCCTCTGGGAGTGGCTTCAGAGGCTGCTCATATCTTCTACAAATAGCTGGTACCAGTACAAATGCACATCGTAATATGGCGTAATTGGTGCAACACATGTAAACATTTGAATGTTTGTATTGAGATATCAAAACCCGTTAGCAGCAGTGCTTGCCAAAGATGTAAAAAGTCTTGTATATATATATATATATACATATATAAATATATATGTATATTTATGTATATATATATTTTACCTTAAGCCTCTTTTCCACAAGTTCCTGACCTCCGTCAGCACCGTATGGATGCTGATACGAGTATGACCAATCACGGACCAGGAACATCAAGTGCTATATACCCAAATAATACACAGCCAAACATCAGACCATGCAAGACCATTAAATATGCTGACAATGATTCGAGTCCAAGACAGAAACTTAAATGCACTTCACCTTGTTAACACTTTAACGACAACTGCATTTATTTCCAACTCACTTATAGCACAATGATGTCGTTAATGCATTAAACATGCTGGAAATCATTCTAGAGTAAGATAAAATGCATTCAGCGCTGTTTATGCAATCCCTGTTGTCTGCTAAAAATCTCCTCAAGTCCCGAATATGAATCTGTACATCTAGTGTTAATCTTTGTTTCCCGAGGTATATCAGCACGGTTTCAAATATCCAGGCAAATGTATGTCAGCATCTTGTTCTGAAATTCACTTTCTAAAAATGTCAATAGTCGGGCTTTTTTGAAATTCACTTTCTAAAAATGTCAATAGTTGGGCTTATTTGAAATTCACTTTCTAAAAATTTCATTAGTTGGGCTTATTTGATCAATTCCTCATCACTTCCTGTCATTTATATAGCCCTACCTTCTCACTGCAATTCAGCAGCCAAAACTTCTTCCCAAAGAAATTTTATAGGCTGTTGTTTAGCCATGAAATTCGTGGTCTGAATCAGTACTATAAGAGAATAAATCATGACTTGATATGAAAATATCCCATCCTCTCAAAAAGCATCATCTGACCATAGAATAAATAATTTATTATATTTATTCTAATTGGAAAAAAGCTGTGCCTTAGTATTCACTGTATTTAATGATAATAAGATTATACCTGAAATGGTTTGGTGATTCCTTCAGCTAGTGCAAGCCTACTGTATTCTGTGAAAAACTATAAAGACACACATATCAAGCTACATTTATTAGATAAACATATATGGCAACCTTCTTTTCCAATGTCTGCAAACCATCTGAAATTAGTAATAACCATTATAATGCACATCATAAAGGAATAAATGCTGTTACTACAATCAACTGATTAAATGCATTAAATTGATTGTATCTCATTCAATTGACTGTGTGAATATTTACAGAACACATATCACACTCAGACTTGAAAGATAAATTCTGCTGTAAGTCAGGCTCGTGAGAAGCTGTAGGGTGCGAGATATTAGCTGTAGATAATAGATATTAGGCTATTACCAACATTTTTTGCTCAGAAGTGCACACATAAGCCTTGACGGCGTAATTGCAGTTGTACTGCAGAGCAATTGTGTGTGAAGGACTTGCTCAAGGTCCCTACACAGTGACTCCCAGGACGAGGGTCGAACCCACTCGCTCAGTGCATGATAATCCGTTACATACACAAATACAACTGATAACACAAACTCCATATAAAATTGTCAGAAGTGTGCCCAATATCAAAGCTTAGGCTACTTCAATTGAGTGCAAACACAACCACCGTAATTTATTCAAACCATAATTTGTATGTGAGTTCGTGTTCATTATATTTTGTTATTCATATGTTTGCACTGTGCTACCAATGCTTGGTGAAATAAAGATTGACAAATAACTGAATAGGCCTATCCTGCTTAATCTCTCAATTGCTGGTTACACGTTAGCCAATGAACACTGATCATTGCATAGTACCAAGTTGAGTTGCCTCTACTGATCAAAAATGTCACATACTGATTCATGCAGATTCTGTGGTTGCCAGATGACCTGCTACTCCACAGACAACAAATGACCCAATCAGCAACTGATTGACATCTAGTCAACCTCATTGACCTGCCAGCATTGCATAAACACCATTAAGCACCCACCTGCCATCCCTAATGCTCTTGATATGACATTGACAATCAATGAGCAGTCTCATCAGCTATACATCATAGCAGTCTCTCTTCATTAGCAATCATCAACTAACTTTAATGTTTTACAAAGTATTCTTGGTATATAAATTTGCCTTTCATTGCACTTTTGTGGATTAATAGCTGAAATAGTAAAATCATCCAAAAAAACTGTTTGCACCATGCATTTATACTGCAGATGTGTACTGAAACAATAATTACAGTAATTACACCACAAAGGCACATCTGAACAACTGGCTCCAAATCAACTGAATTACGACAGAATATAACGCTACTTTTCATTATGCTCTGCAGGGGCATTTTCAACGTAATTGTAGCTTGCAAGTTGTTCTTCATAATGCTCAATAATAGCATTGAATCTAATAATAAAACAAGACCTTTAAGGAACCTCCCAACGGCAGTCTATACAAACGGATTCGTTACTTAGTGTGCTTATTTATTAATAGAACCTGTCAAGACAGAGTGCTGTTTTGGAATCAACATAGACCGATACCTGGAGATGCTGAAGATCACTCTCATGAATATTTGTCATGACATTGAAGATCTGGATTGAGCTGAGCAGGAAACTCAGAGAGAAGACCGTGGTCGACTCCTTGATTGTTGACTCACAGTTGAAGCTGCCCTGTGTATCCATCAACAACAGCGCCACCTACACAACAAGCATAATTTATGATTCTCTGAAAGCAATTACAGGTGCAAAACAACTCTTAAGACTCAACTAGGCCCTACCCAAACAACAGTGTTTAATGGTTAACAAGAGACCAGCAATGGGGTACAGTAGGGGCCCAAAAACTCAGCTGTCACCGTATCAAATGTTAAGACTTTTATAGTATAATTAAGATAATATACATGCACATGGCATTGATAAAATAAATCTAGACAGTCTCTATTTATAAGTCAGTTTGATGCAAGGGCTTATGCATGTATAGGGTCTTTCCAAAAAAGCTGTAGTCTGGGATGTTTGGCCACTGTGCCATATACTCACTTTTCATTTGACCACTACAGCCCTGGTATCTCCACACAGGCTGAGAAGGATATATGTAATGTGAAGACAGGCATAGACCTTATACATAAATAAGTAAATGTAATTTAACAAGAAATCAGCAAAACTAGAGATTGACGGATTAGGAAGTGCAGTCCTGTAAATTGTTGCAACCATCAGAATGTTCTCTTATCCAAAACAGTCTTAACTGACACCCTTGACAGAGTTGGGCACCTCGAAGACCTTCTGGCAACATCAAGAATACCAGATGTATGCATCTTTGCACAAAGGACTTAAATACTAGATTCAGATTGCAATTAGACAACTGACTTAATTAGGAAGTGCAGACTGTCAAATAATGGACAATAAATAGACAAAGTAGCTATTCGAGCATTAACACATTTCATTTTTAAAAAGTTGGCCATTGAAACTGCAATATTAAAGATCACTAATAAAGTGTAATTACCCCAAAAGAGCGTCAACTCACATTATTTCCTTGGGCATCATGAAGCATGAAGGGTTCACTCCACATCACGACGCCCGTGGTAAGTGGGTCAACTCCCACGGCCCAACGAAAACCTTTGTTCATAGGGAGCTCCTCGTCCCCTAACCAGTTCAACGCACCCTGAGATATAAAATTCTGAATTATGGCACAAAGAAAGGAGGCATCGTTACAGTTGGAAGCAATAACCAAAATTACAAAAAAGAGGCTTCCAACTTTTAAGTGGAAATAAAATTAAAATCTCACCATAAGTGATAAATTGGCAAAATGGTTGGAATTGAATATAGATGCTTATTTAACTGTCCAGATTGCTCATAAATGTAGCAATCAACCAATCAATCAATCAATCAATCAATCAATAAATCAATAAATCAATCAAGCAGACCTGATATGATGCCATTCAAGATATCTACTCAGTGGCCCTACCGGTCCAACTGTGGCTGAAAAGAGCAGATTTCTGAGAAGTGTAAAATGCAAACGAGAAGTTCCTAGGTATAGGAGACTGAGCTCTGGGGAAGCCCATTCCAGATGGTCGGTCCCTTGACTGAGAACGCCCGATGCTGCACAAGTCTAACATGTAAAGGAAATTCATGGTCTTACACTCTTACCTCAGCCTTGAGGTATTTGAGAAAGAAGTTCAGCAGGAATGATTTTCCTTGTCGGCATGACCCAGCCACTGACAAAATGGCGACTTTACTGTCAATGACCTGGGGGTTATGAAGAATTCTTGACAGTGCGCCAACGTTCAGTACAAACTGGTGTGGCTGTTTTGCAGACAATACCTGCAGAGGCTCTCCTATGTCCAGTTGTTTATCTATTTTTTTACAGACCCAAAAAGCCAATATACAAGGAAGCCACTGTGGCAGAACAAGCAGCTCATTATAAGAGAAGATTACATTTTAGTGAACAGCAACATTCATAAGACATGGCTATAATTATTATCAGGTATTTATTACTGTCTATGCTAAGTAGACAACCAAAAGCCAAAATTACTGCAATGTAAAATATTGTCAATAACACCCTGACATCTGTTGAAAGTCTTGTAGGCCTTCCTCCTTGCATCTACCCTCCAACCCCTTACCATTGTTCTCCAGTAAGTTCAAAGCTTATCAAAAACTTAGCTCCTCGTAATCACGTCCTTTGTGAACTACACTGGCCTCCCATACAAGCTCGTATAAACTTAAAATCTGTCTTCTAAGTGCCAATGTACCGAGTATGCACAAATTCATCTCCTCCTTATGTTTCCCCACTTTTATGCCTTGCTCATCTTTCCACTCTAGATGAGGACTATCACTTCACCTCAAGCTGACTTTTGGTAACACTATCACTTAGAAAATTTGAAAACTGTGCATTTCCACTAGATACCTCGACTGAACGTACCAAGCAGTCGGACTTCATGAAGAAATCTTCCAAATTTACCTTAAGACTAATTTGTTCAACATTTATTACGACTTGACTTTTCCATTATGCACCTTGTGAAAGATTCATTTTGTTTAGGCATGTTATAAATGACAGTTTAATAATAAAGTTTTGCTAACAATAAAAATTTCCTAATGTTGTCAATTGATTGATTAGTATACCAGTCTGTTACACCCAGATCGAAAAGAATGCACTTTCGTCACTTTCTTGGTAATCATGCATTTTAGCATATTAAATTCTATTTATTATCGAACAACTAACAGAATAGAGATATATAATTACTGAAAATTTCAGATTAAATTGTAAACGTATACAAACTGTAAATTCGGATTAAACTTTTGGCGTTGTAAATAATTCACCGTTGTTTTAGGGTACGAGGAATATAAGCTTGATTGATGAAATGATTCATGCCTAGATTGAAGTGGGACTGATGAAATGACTCATGCTTAGATTTTGTGGGATTGATGAAAAACAATTGATATTTTAAAAGGAGTTTGCTGGATGAGAAATAATCGTTACTTACATAGAAGCTCAATGGAGGAAAAATATTATATTCCTAAATAGAAGTTGTGTTGATGGTATGATGATATGATGCGTGCTACAAGTAAACCTACTAAATGAAACAACTTTCAAATGTAAATCCATACGCATTCAAAATTTACCCGTTACTATGTCCTGCTTTAACACGCTACTAGCGATTCGTCGTGCGGTCTCGAATCGTGCACCAAAACTAGGTTTAGACTTGCTATACTTGCTAGACTTGCTAGCAGACGACGCCATTTTTTTAATAAAGATTTTAAAAGGTGAACTTAAAAACTAGGATAAAAACCGTTGTTTAGAAGCTTCCCCAATGTGTAGGTAAGTAAGTACATACTCAATTGAACCGCTTGGGCATTGTGAGCAACGCAGTTCGATAGTATTGCATAATATATGATGTCAGCAATCAAGGAAGCACAGCATAATCACAAGGAGCAATTAATACAACACCACTCTGGATTAGTGGATCAATGGCTACCCCTTTTCATACCTGGTATAGGGGTGAGACATTCAGCAGCTACATGTAGGTCCGCGGCCGTCCAAATATAATCTTTGTGAATTTATTACTACAGAGTCTAAGATTGCATGTGAGTGCCAATGTCGCAACATTTCAGGTTCAGACAATGTGACGCTAGCAGAAGTTGAATCAAAATAGAGCTCGACCGCCGACGACTCAACGTATCTAAGTAAGCAACCTTTACTGCAGTGCAATGGACCAATATATAAAATTTAGCGCCCTGCATGCAACAAACAAAAGCGCTGCACTCGTGGAGTCATGGGTAGTGCTTTTCGCGGGTACCCGGGTACTCGCGAATACCCGACTCCAAAAATTACTCGAGTAATTTTTTACTACTGGAGTACCCGTTTAATTCCACTTCCGGTCGTAAAATTCCAATTTTCGGTTTCAGTTTTCCAAATTATGGTAAGTTAATTCATTACAAATAGGTAATTGCAGGATTGCAGGAAAGTTGCAGCATAGGCCCTATAGGCCTATACCAGGTCCAGGTAATAGACTTTAGTTTCCTTACGTTCTATTACGGACTGCTATCTGTCTACATAGTCTATCTATGGTAGAAGCCATGCAGTTGTATTAAGCACTTCCGGTATTAACGGGTACTCGAGTACCCGCTAAGCTACTCGACCAGGTAATCGATTCCAAAACTACTCGATAGCGGTAGCCCTAGCCATGGGAGTCGACTCATGGCTAATTCATGAATACTGGCCATGATAATTTATGGCCTCGAGGATTCTAGATTAGTCTATAGATGATGCTCATGTCTTCATCTGCCGCGAATATTAGAGCTTGTACTTATAGGGTGAGGGTCATATGATATTAGTCCAATATTGGAGGTAGTTGATGAGCAGCAATTAATAATGGACTTAAGTTTTCTAGCCTACATCAAGAACTCAAAACAGAAACGTGCTGCCTGAAAAAATGCTGTAATCAGCTTACTAACTGTTGGTTCTGCTTTGATCGAAAGCATGTCAGGAACGCAGATTTTTAAAATTAATTTTCAACATGAAATCAGACCGCTTTTTTTACTTCACAAACATTGATTTTAACAAATATAGGCCTATTGGTCTAAAGACCACATTTCAGTTGCTTACTTCGTTTTCACACTCACTATGCCTCTATAATCGTCTAGCGAAGGAGATATGTATTTAGAGAAAGAGAAGCCGAAAGACATAATCTTAATGGACGTTCTGTGAAATCACGAGTTTGCAAAAATTTCCATCGTGACCTTAGCGACATCACAGAAGCCGCGTACGTAGCAACAGCAACACCGGTGGAAAATTACAGGCAGACAGACAAATGGGCAGACAGGTGGACGGGCGACTGACTGACTTACTGACTGACTGACTGACTGACTGACTGACTGACTGACTGACTGACTGACTGACTGACTGACTGACTGACTGACTGACTGACTGACTGACTGACTGACTGACTGACTGACTGACTGACTGACTGACTGACTGACTGACTGACTGACTGACTGACTGACTGACTGACTGACTGAATGGCAGAAGACGTGTCTGACCAGAGAGTGAATCTCAGCTTGACAAAAGGCATGCATAGTCTTTAAATGTGACTATTGTTTAGTTAAGTTTTAATATTCTCTTATATCCCAAAGGTCAGAGGTTGCGAGATGAGATGCCTCTCTTTTTGGTGTAGCACAGGCCAACGATTTGAGGTCAACGCAGAACGACGATCTCTATAGAATGACCATGATTGACCCCACTTGTCATAAACGCATCGAATTAAATCATCGCTCCATTGAAGCGGTATAATTCACCTATTAACTATGGCATCAGCCTCTGACGATTCAGCCAAGTCGCTCCAGTAACCATGGTTTCCGTGTTCAATGTAGCCACGACATAGCAGAAAATTATTACACTCTCTAGCAACGCAGAGTGGACCAGGGTTCGATTTGCCAAAAACGAAGCAGAGGCTAATGGGAACTTCGGGGAATCCGAGGAATTGTACATCATATCAACGCCATTGCAGCAGGAGCTGGTTTCCAACACCACTGATACGTAACCCCCGCCCCCCACACACACACCCGACAAATCGGGAACTGCAGTGGACTAAAAAAACTGGTTCAAAGTCATTGTCTATAGCTTGTGGTTAGATATGACTATTCAGTATGTGGTCTCCCATCTATTTCTGCGTTTAGAATCAGCTGTCATCATCGCTAGAGTCGAATAGATCCTCGTTTTATGATGGGTAGGCCCCTACGTGCTCATTGCTATTATCAAGGTAAACTAACACAGACATCTTGATTTTACAGTTCAGTTTAGTTAACACAAGCTTCAACAATGGTTCGAATTCTAGGCTCGTTGTTTGATGGATCAGGTTGAATGGGGTTGATTAAAACAGACCAAGACTGCATCATCCTCTTCTTGTTCAACCGTCCAGCTTAATCGGATCATTAGTTACTTATAGGTTTGTTAATCATTGTTTTTGTAAAAACTCATTTAGGGCGTCTTTATCTTGGGTCTCGTTTTAATATTCTTATTTTTCCTCGTTGTTGCCGTAGATAGGCCTAACCACTTATCCCAAGGCTTGTTGAAACTATTCTCTGAAGCCGCCTGAGGCAAAGGTACAAAATGCCGCCCCTGCCTATTTTTTCATCACTTCGTTCTTGTATATTTGGGCCTACTCCGAGATATGCACAAGGCGATAGGCATAGGGCGCCTGTTTTGAGGGCTTTCATTAAGCTCTTATATACATTACGATTATTCTATTCAGTATTCAAATAATTGTAGGGCCTACAGTTAGTAACAGCATCAGCATGTACTGTCGACATTAAAGCTGTTTGTCCTTTGACTAATTAAAATGCATTATCATTAGATATAAAGATAAGAAAATAGAATAAGATTTGTATTAATTAAGAAATTAACCAGTTATAAAACAAACAAATAAAGCGAGCCTCACAATAAAGTTACTAAACGTCTTGCAGGCTAGATCGAAAATTATAGAAATTAAATTAAAATAAAACAATACAAATCATAGGGCCTATTCTATCTCTATGCGTATTGAAAAGAAAATCCTAGGCCTAAACAATAATTTAATCATAGTGAGACCATAGTAAGTATGGTACTTAGAATAGATTAGTAACTGATAACTTTGACTAATTGGAGCGCTCATGAAGGGGCGGTATATAAATTTTCGTAATGAATGAATGAATGAACTTATCATACGGATTACGGATACGGTACGGTCTCATACTTTCATTATACTTGCCAACCAAAAATTTACCTTTCTTGCTTTCCCTGCAGCAAAATTACTAATAACCTTGTCAAAGTTAATTGTGCTTGTCAAAGAGCGTTCAACTTAAAGAATTGCTACATTGGAATGTAGAGATTCTCTAATTGTGGGTCTTAAGTAGGTTTTAATTAGTTTTAGTTTTGAAAATAAAAATTCTGTTTAGGCAATAACTCTTTCATCAACCCAGATTCTAATTACGAAAGATTTTTTGATAAATCCAACTTCTATTTAAGTTAGATTTCGATTGTGAATCCAACTTTGCATTAATTTTTTCATCACTCAAGGTAGGCAAAAACGCCTTTCATTACTCAAATTTCTGATTCATATAACTTTATTTGCATCAATACATGATGCATTTTGTAAGTTTTTTCATAAATCAAATTTATATTTAAGCAGATATTGTCCTTAATTAATTCAACTTTTTACTTAGGAAAGAATGATTTTTCATCAATCTAAGAATTTGCGCATTATTATAATTGCAAAATTTAGGCCTATTTAATTTTATAGATGTGAAAGTCATGGCAAGATAGACAGGGGCGGCATTGCCATTTTGCAGCGTATCTATTAACACTAGATGCCATTCCATGGTCCTTCTGTATATTGTATATGTCAGTTTAAAGTCGAGAAGAAGCAAGAAAGCACATGGTGCTTGGTTTAGACAAGAGCAGCAAGAATCTTGAAGAGTGCAACTTATAAAAAAATTATTTTTTATTTATTTTTCCCAAAAATACCGCCTCTAGGACAAGTGCCGCTTGGCGCCATTTTGCGCATTATTATTATTGCAAAATTTATTTCATTTGATAGGTGCGAAAGTCATGGCAAGATAGATAGGGGCGGCATTGCCATTTTGCAGCGTGCCTATTGACACTAGGTGCCATTCGATGATCCTTCGCAATATCGTAGATGTTAGTTGTAAGTCGAGAAATAGCAAAAAAGCTTTAGGTTTAGACGGGAGCATCAAGAATCTTGAAGAGTGCAAGTTATACAAAAATAATTGTTGATTTATTTTCCCCCGAAAATGCCGCCCCTAGGACAAGTGCCGCCTGGGGGGGTTCGCCTCCCTCGTCCCCCCTCGCTACGCCACTGGGAACACCCCATTGGATTCTATCCCTCGGCAAGATCCGGCAGCACAAACGAACCACGGAACACAATAGCGTTGAAACGTTGTACAGTGACTGACAAGCGCTGAAGAAGGTAGCTTGTCTTTTTTGGCTTTCCAGTGACCATGGTTATGCAGCGCCCGACCTCTCTGATGAATTCACGCCCCGCTGTCTTCATGGACCCCGTGGTTTCGAATGCAATCGGTATAAAGTGGTGTGTCGCCACTACATCATTGTATTTTAAATTATTATTATTATTATGATTATTATTATTATTATTATATATGTTTCACATTATGCTGTTATCGCCCATGATGAGCTAATGGAGTGTTGGCAATGTCCCGAAGAGGCAGACTGCGTTCCCACGCTGAAGAACAACTGAGATACGTTGGAACAGAAATGACGTCTCCATTGGATCGTGGGTTGCAGCACTCGTTCGACTACCCAACTCTGAGATGATGATGATTATTATTATTATTATTATTTTTTTTATTCTTTTGCCCGAGGTAGAAATGATCCCTCAAGCGCTATGAAACTAAAGCTAAAACTGTGTAAAAGGTTCTCGTTATAACGCGCTGCTCAGAAGATCTTTTTATTGTCATTATATATTCATCATCAGCATCATCGTCGTCGTCATCATCGTCGTGTTTGATGACTTCCTGTATTGCGCGTACAAAAAACAACTGCGTTACCATTATCGTTACATTTACTACCATATTTATGAGGATGTTCGGTGGACATGCGTGAAAAAGATGCATCACTTTCTATTGATTAGTCCTATAGAAAATGGCGAAGATGCCTACATCGATCGTACTCTGATGAAATGCTAGATATATGACCTATTGACCTCTATATGCGCCATCTGTGTGCGGTACCAAGTGATAGACAGATTCACAGGCAACAAAAATAAATCCATCATTTATCACCTGCTGCAGCAACCGCGAGCGAACTTAACGGATGTCTCGATGTGATAGATAAAAGACAGGCTGCGGATAAGATTTCCAATACTGAACAGCAGCGTATTGTAGACCGGTATATATATATATTATATATATATAATTTTATAATATATATATATATATATATATATATAGTACATAAACCTTAGGACGAAGACAGAGAGGTGTATATATATATTTCTATATTATATAATTATACCTTTGGACGAAGGCAGACTGCAGGTAGAAGACTCTGTTGGAATAGATAATTTCCCGCCGATTTATTGATCTCAATGTCCACATGATAATAATATGCAAGCCTACATTAATATATTATATCAAATATATAATGACCTAAACCATAGGCCTACAGTAAAACTAAAGTATTTATAACTGCAGTATGGCCTATACAGTATAGGGTAATATTAACTAATAAACTTACATAGACCTACCTATAAAATATTGTAGTTCTATGGGCCTGTATATGTATATACAGCATATATACTATATATATACATGTATGTACATGCAATATATAAATCATATAGTATATATATTATATAATCGATGTAATACTGTTGAGCTGGCGACTTTGTAGCGAATCAGTGCCGCGCTCACAATTGGGAAAGTCGGAAGTAGTTTTGTTGTGTCGCAGTCCCATAAACAATGGCCTGCTAGAGATTTATGTAGCGCCAATAGAACGCGCGCATGCAGCGTATATGCCTCTAGGTACAATTGTTAATCGATGATAGGTCGACGATCCTAAGGAGGTCTTTGAAGCAGCACGAACGCTAGCACTCACAGCCAGACGCACAACCGACCGTTACAAAGGCCAATGTTCCCCATCTGTATCCGTCTCTGTCACCGTCTCTGTATGTCTGTCTGTCTCTGCATCCGTCTCTCTGACCTTTTCCCTGTCTCTGTCTTTGTCTCCGTCTCTATATTTGTCTCAGTCAAAGTTCTGTCACTCTCCCTGCCCCTGTCCCTGTCTGACTGTCTGTCTGTCTATCTGTCTATCTGTCTGTCCGTTTGTCTGTCTCTCTCTTCCTTCTCTTCCTCTTCCCTATCTCCCTCTATCCACCCCTCCGTCTGTTATCTCCAACCCACGACCCTAACCCTCTTCCCCGTCTTCATCTCAATCGTCCATTGACGACGTCATCCTCGGATAGTGATGCTGATGACGTCGGTCATGACGTCATCACCTGAACGTCTCCTTGATCATGTCGACGTAGAGACTGTTGTCCGATGTCCTGCATTCGTACTCGAGGAAGGAGAGTGCGCTGCCCCAGCAGACGTGTTGCACCTCGTGTTCACCGTAGAACTTACACTGCAGCTCCGTCTTCAGCTCACCAGCGTTCCTTATCTGTCAGTTACAAAGAAAAACAAAGCATTTGCACTATCTGTCTAGCATTAGCGACAAAGATAAACAGTGCATTTGATAAATAGCGATTTAATTATCACTCACCGTTTCATCTATTGGACGCTGCCCCCAATCGTTGTAATGGGAGCCGATGTAGTTTTCTCGTAATGCTGACGTTAATCTCGCTGACTACGGTCGCACGGGTTCAAATCCAGACCCCCTCTCATTAAAACCTGTTCATGGAAAAGGCTGCTCCACTTATTTCATTTGTCTTTAATGTGGACGATGGACAGACTTTCAAGCGTCCGCTGCGTCGAAGTACGACGGTCAGAGGGGGTCAGACGGGGCGGGGCTGTGCCTGGCAATTGCTAGGTGAGTGCAGTTTGGGGCCAGGAATGCGTCTCACGACTCACCCTAGCATAAGAAACCCTCTATACATGATGAAGGTGCTGCATGACCAGTTACAGACTACACTTGTTTTACTTATACTTGGGAACTTTGGCTATGACAGCTAACTCTTAACTGTCGATCTAGATTTGTATACAGTCTATCAATCCCAATCATCGTGATATCTAAAGCCGTGAAATGGACAGTCATTCCTTTTCATATTAACCTTTCTAAATTTTCAACAAAACATCTAAGGAATTAGTCGAAGCCTCGAAGGAAGTGGAGTTTTCGATGATTGTTTCAACAAACAAATCGTTTAACAAAATCAACAACACCATTTAAATTAACATCAGTTACAGTTCTGAGTCTTTCTGATGTATTATAAAAACTAATACGAAAATTACAATCCACGCAATTAATTTACAATCAGAACGATCACTAAACCAAACATAACCTTAATATCTTACTATCGTATGAATTTATGAAAGGGAATTGTCTTATAGTAGATTCTGATCTAAAGTGAAGAGAACGGGTGTTAATCTACGAGCTTTAATCCACGGTTCGATTCGATAAGCCTACATGACTACACGATTCGTGAACTACTATATTCTACACATAATCGCGACATCAAACACATAGGCCTATCATAACTTTGAACGACTCAGCTCTGCTCATTTCGACGGAGCCCTGATATATTCTGTTGTTGTAGGCCAACACTGTGTTTCTGTAGATCATGCAACTTCTGGTAATTCTTCTGGGGCCCGTGTAGATCTATCGCAAAATCCAGTTCATTGTTATGGGTTTCTGGGATCATCTGGTCCTCATTGCAATTACAGAACTGCACCGACCACTGACAAAGCGGACAGTTTTCAGGGAACACAGCTACAGCTTTTCATCAAATCGATGAACATTGTCATGAAGTGTTGCTGAGGGAAGAGAATGTGACCCGATATTAAGCATTTTGCTATCGAAAGATAGTAGGTCTCAACCGTTCTTGACGAAGCCATCGTCAAAATGGCCTTAAAGGCCATTTACAATTCACAGATATATTGCGCAGAGCCTTATTTTCGCAAGATTGAGGATGCTCGATAGTAAAGTGGTTAGCGAACACACTTAGCGTGCTAGACTGTCAATCGAAAGATCGGGAGTTCATATCTAGACCCGACCAACATTTGCTGTCTCGCGGCAGAACACAGTTTAAGAATGTCTGGTCTAGTAGTCATATAATCTTATGCGATATCTCTATCTGTCTGTCTGTCTGTCTGTTTCCCCCTTGAATTGACTCCATCCATCCACTCTCTGGTAAACATTAGAGAGTAAAGACGTCGTTGATAACTTCATAGTTCAAATTTTTAACAAGGTTTTACATTTTTTTCACAAATCTAGACATCTAGACATGCCGTTCTGATGTCACCAATTCTGCAATTGTCTCGTAACTCTGACACTGCCAGACCCAAGCCCGGAGAAAGGAAGAGGTTGACAACGATGATCATCTATGTTTATGTTATGAAACAGTGCTGTTAAACTGCATCTTAATCGATCAATCATTCACTCAAGACTCAATCAATCAACCAATCAATCAATCAACCAATCAACCAACTAATCAACCAATAAATAACTCAGTCAATCAACCAATCAATCAATCAACCAACCGATTAATCAATCAATCAATCAATCAATCAATCAATCAATGCCAAATGCAAGTACATAGGCTTTGCATTGTTTGTACATGTAGGTTGCCCTAGAGCCCCAGTTAGGTACCAAGCGGTGCTGCTTGTTAGATCAAATTAAACTAGAACTAAAGATGTCCGTTTCAGTTGAAGAAAGAGCTCTTTTACCCAAGCCTATTTGGGGTTTAAGCCATGGCAGTTCCGCATATAAAATTTCATTATGGTCAGTACTATCATCATCGTTATCATCGTCATCGTCGTCATCATCGTCGTCGTAATCATCAGCATCATCATAATCATCATCATCATCATAATCATCATCACCACCACCACCATCATCATCATCATTATCATCATCATCGTTGATGTCAGTTGTTTCTGGTGGTCAGAGGGCATAAAGATCCCTTGAGCCAGTTTTCTTTCCAATCTCTTCGGTCATTAATTTGGTCAAATATATTGTTCTAATTTTGTGTTTTGTCTAAACCATAAATATATATATATATATATATATATATAATGCCATCGTCGCTCACTTTGTCCATTCCGCGCATTCTCCGCCACCGCCGTCTTCCTTGGACTCTTTGTCCAGCGCATTTAACGCATTGGGTAGAACTTAGTCATCGGGAGTTCTTTCCACTAGTCATCGGGCACTCTTTCCACTAGCCATCGGGTGCACTTTCCACTAGCCATCGAGCGTTCTTTCCACTAGTCATCGGGTACTCTTTCCACTAGCCATCGGGTGCTCTTTCCACTAGCCATCGAGCGTTCTTTCCACAAGTCCTCGGACACTCTTTCCACTAGCCACAGGTGCTCTTTCCACTAGCCATCGAGCGTTCCTTCCACTAGCCATTGGGGGTTCTTCCAACTAGCCATCGGGTGCTCTTTCCACTGGTCACCAGGCGGTCTTTCCACTAGCCACCGGAGTCTTCTCTGAACGCCTTCAATCCATCCGATCCGTCCTCGTTTTAAGCGAGTCATCGTTTCTAAGGCTTGTAATAGATTTCCATTTACCTCCGGTTCACCAGTTTTTATCGCAAGGATTATTTCTTATCTTGCCTTCAAATTATCTAGCATTCTGTTCCACGAAGAAAACTGGTTTTCTCATCACCTGACATAGGCTATATGTAGTCTTTCCTTTGATGTATCAATCACTGTCGTATACTTGTCCATCTTGTACTGACTATGAGAGACTGAGAGCCCAGTTATGGTCGCAATAGACTTCCTATGTTTCCAGGAAATGGCGTGACTCTCAGAACTCGGCTTGGCTTTTAAATCTGAACGCGCTGAGAGTCTCGTTCCCCGATTAAGTACCTCACACGCACGTCAATCTTATATATAGAGACGATAATAATGAATGCATGCTGGAGTTTGATTGACAGAAGCAGTGGAATAAGATTAGACACACGCGAGATTGCCACTGGGTTTAACTTTAATCTAATTGGTACAAAATATTGAATTCACAGACAAACATCCACATACCCAGTTACCTGCACAGGCAAACACACAAACAAACAAACAAACAAACACACACACATACACGTGAACACACACATATATATATATAGATATGGATATATTCTGGAGAGGTATTTCCAGAAGTTCGAAAGATGTTGAAGACGGCAAAGTCAAAATTTATCACATGTCTTTCTTTGGTCTATTTTGACACAGTTGCTTAATGAATCTGTTCACTTCCCTCCACATTGTTTTCCTACTCTGGGGGTCACGCCCCCTCTGCTCCCTCTCTGCTGACGCCCAAGCCAGTAGCGTTGATCTCCATTGCTACTGGTTCTGTTTAAACAACTTGATGGTAACCCCCAATGCAGTCTAGAACCGCAAATGCATAAGACGAATTGTCTTTTACATGAGGTCTTTTAAAGAGGCTTCATGATGAATTCTCCAGCAGCCAGCAGCCTCTGTGATAATGCGTTTGACTCATCGATGGCATCAATGATGACGATGTCCCACGACATTGATGATGCCATGATGGCGAGGATGACAACAGTCAGCGACGACAACGCTAATGATTACGACAACAAAGATGATGACGACGATGACGTTGATGATGAAAGCGATATTGATGTAGACGGACTGTCAAATTAGTAACGACGACAATGATGACGAGGTTGAGTGATGTCTTGAGAGAGTACCCTAATGCCCTGATAATCTGTTGGACGCCGAAAACCTTGTCGATTTATGCGTTTTCGTGGTCAGCTGGTCAGTCCTATTAATAAATAGGGGACACGTGATCGCCAGCAGTGGACATTGGTCAGCCTCTTCTTCCTCCTCCTCCTTCGCTGCTACTGCCGCTGGTGCTTGTGGTGCTGCGTGGACAGAATCCCTCGTCGACTGCTGAGAGCATTAATGGAGAAATCGATCGAAGAGAAGAAGATGGATGGACCGTAGTCACGTGACTGTCGTCTTGACGCCACGTGACGGACGAGAACGAGGCTCAATGCCTAATTAAAGTTTTCACCATCAGAAGGAGGAGGAGGAGGCTGAGCTGCAGCAAAACCCTAAACAGCATCCGTTTCTGCAATCATTTATAGGCAGCAGCAGCAGCAGCAGCAACCGACGGACATATCTGCCATCATCCTGCTATAAAAGTGCGCTGGGATTAGGAATGGAATAATTATACGGGTGACTTAACGTGGTTGCGATTTGATGGCGAGAAGGAGGGGAGAAGGAGGAGGTGGAGGAAGAGGAAGAGGAGGAGAAGGATGTACTGAAATAAGAAAAGGATGGAGTTGTAGAAGGGGAGGACGAATAGGAAGAGGATGACGTCAAGGAAGAGGAGGTGAGGAGAAGCAAGAGGAGAAAGAGCAGAAGGAAAAGGAAGGATAAGGAGAGGAGGAAGGGAGGAGGAGGAAGGGAGGAGGAGGAAGGGAGGAGGAGGAAATGACGAGGAGGAAGGGAGGAGGAGGAAGTGAGGAGGAGGAAGTGAGGAGGAGGAAGGGAGGAGGAGGAAGTGAGGAGGAGGAATGGAGGAGGAGGAATGGAGGAGGAGGAAGGGAGGAGGAGGAAGGGAAGAGGAGGAAGGGAAGAGGAGGAAGGGAAGAGGAGGAAGGGAGGAGGAGGAAGTGAGGAGGAGGAATGGAGGAGGAGGAGGATCAAACTAGACCCTTGTTTATTCCATCGCCACCACGCATAGATCTACTCCAATATGTGATCTACTCTAATTTAGCGTGATCTAGTCGTTAATCCGTTATTAAACTCATCGAGCAGTTTTTACTTTTTATTAGCCTTTAATAGGCCTACGATTGTGTAGCAGAAAGACCATCCTTATCAACCGCTTCACCATGCATCCCGATCTCTTTTTCTGATTTAGGTTCTATTAAGGTGCTATATAAATATCCAGCCAAATACTTATTGTGTGTGTGTGTGTGTGTTTGTGTGTGTGCATACCTGCATTAGTATCTGTAGTTTTTGTCGACTGCCTTTTACCGATTTGCTCAGACCGGCAGTCACCCAATCCGTTCGATAAATGACCGACTCCTCACTTTTCTGTAGCTCCTCAACAGACAGCTTGGCTCCATGAACTATCAAGCCACTGTTAAGAAACAAACACAAATAGGTATATAATCTATATAGACACAAACTTTTTAGACATTGAAAACAGAACTTCAATTTAAATACTTATTCGTTCGGTTTATGCATATAAAAGTGAGCCGCCATTAATTAGACGTTTGCTCACATATGAAATACAAGGTTACATTTTTAAAGCTTAGACCTATTCATTCAGTTAATAAATGGAAGGAAACTCCGTCGCTGTTCATACTCTAACAGCACCAGTCCCAAGCCTGGATAAAGAAGGAGGGTGACACTAATGATCTTTGTTATCAAACTAAAAGAACTGCAAGGTCTACATCTTTACAGTTTTTGTTTAAAAATGAAAAACTCCGACTAATCGCCCAATTCATGCAGTTTGGAATAGGATATCAAACTCTACTCCATAAATCTAATACTCTCGTTCGAGAAATATCAAGGGATACTTTGTTTGAACCCTGGCCTCAGTTAGTTGTTAGATGTAAGGTCACAAGGTCAATGCAATGCAGCTAAAATGTGAAGAGAATGGAACAGAAAACAGTAGAAGTAGTTAAAAACAAAGGATAAGGGCGGAAGAGGTGCTAAAACTAGGAAGACCACGAGAATGAGGTCGATAAAGAGGGATACGAGGAAGGAGAATAAAAGGGAAACAGACGGAAAAAAGAAAGCTGTGATGATGATGACGACGACGATAATGATGATGAGGAGGAGGAGGAGAGGAGGAGGAGGAGAGGAGGAGGAGGAGAGGAGTAGGTGGAAAGCGAGGAACATTAATCCAAATGAATTGCATTCTCTATTTATTTTAAAATGAAGTTGGGAAATTATTTGATCAATCAATCAATTGTTTGACTCTGATATATTGGCAATTGGTCAGAGCAGCGTTTCCCAAACTGTGTTACGCGGAACCCTAGACAAGGACTCCGCGAAAAACATTCAGTGTGAACAAATGGAGGCCTTTGTGTATAACTTTATATGAAAGAGAATTCATATGTCAATGTCATCTATATTTGTGTTATTATTGATATGATCTAGGTCTAAACCTATTATTGTCTGCATTCTCAAGCATTTGTGCTTACAAGTTACAACAGAATAGGCCTATGTTTAGTTTTGAACGGGAGTTCCGCCACAAAAATTTATGATCAAAAGGGCTACACGGCCAAAAATAATTGGAAAACGGTGGGCTAGAGCGGTCGGCCCATAACGCTCAGTGTGCGCCGGGTTCGACCCTCGTCCGGGGAGTCACTGTGTAGGGACCTTGAGCAAGTCCTTCGCACACAATTGCTCTGCAGTACAACTGCAATTGCGCCATCGAGGCGTGTGTATGCACTTCTGAGCAAAAAAATGTTGGAAGAAGGGCGGTATCAAATGTGCAGAATAAAAAAATAAATAAAATAGCTGACTAGTTTAGTTACTACCAGCAAACCTATACTTGCTATTGTATTTACACTTAACCAGCTGCAACTTCTCATCAACCTGAAGGGTGACAATGCTTACAGGACTTGTGTCCTTTAAGGGTTTTGATTTGTCCCTATTGACTCCCAGCAAGCTGTCAACATTTGTATCCTATGTTTCTTATGACCATTCTAGTATGTATGCATGTTTGTATGTATTTATGTATGTGTACGTACGCATGCATCTACGTATGCGCATATAAATGCATGTATCAAACAATTTATATAGCGCATTTCAAGCACCCTCTAGAAATCGACATAAACGTAATTGCATGTCCAGCCGATCTAAACAGGCGAGTTTAAACGGTTTGTCGAAAAGGTCGAAGTGCACAATGTTAAAATTATGACAACTTGGTTGGACGAAGGCAATTAGAGAGGCCTACGATGAATTGCATTGCTTTGACATACACCTATGACGAATGGCCCTCTGGTGCAGACTTAGCGTGCGCTGCTATTGTTTTATATGCTATTGGTAATGCTGCGATTCATTGAACGATTGACGATTAACTAATATATTGAGTATAACTGGGACGCTTGGTTTACAGCTGTGGTGAAACGAGCAAGATTGACGCCACGTGGTCGCTATAGAAACCGTCACCATGCCAACACTGTGACTTGCGGGATGTCATCGTCATCATTATCGTCATCGTTATCATTATCATCATCATCATCATCATCATCACCACCCCCACCACCACCACCACCATCATCATCATCATCACCATCATCATCATCATCATCATCACCACCCCCACCACCACCACCATCATCATCATCATCACCATCATCATCATCGTCATCATCCTCACCACCACCACCATCGTCATCATCATCATCATCATCATCATCATCATCATCACCACCCCCACCACCACCACCATCATCATCATCATCACCATCATCATCATCACCATCATCATCATCGTCATCATCATCATCATCATCATCATCATCACCACCCCCACCACCACCACCATCATCATCATCGTCATCATCATCATCATCATCATCATCATCACCACCCCCACCACCACCACCATCATCATCATCGTCATCATCATCATCATCATCATCATCATCACCACCCCCACCACCACCACCACCATCATCATCACCATCATCATCATCGTCATCATCATCATCATCATCATCATCATCACCACCCCCACCACCACCACCACCATCATCATCACCATCATCATCATCGTCATCATCCTCACCACCACCACCATCATCATCATCATCACCATCATCATCATCGTCATCATCCTCACCACCACCACCATCATCATCATCATCACCATCATCATCATCGTCATCATCCTCACCACCACCACCATCGTCATCATCATCATCATCATCATCATCATCATCATCACCACCCCCACCCCCGCCACCATCATCATCATCGTCATCATCATCATCATCATCATCATCATCACCACCCCCACCACCACCACCATCATCATCATCGTCATCATCATCATCATCATCATCATCATCACCACCCCCACCACCACCACCATCATCATCATCGTCATCATCATCATCATCATCATCATCATCACCACCCCCACCACCACCACCACCATCATCATCACCATCATCATCATCGTCATCATCATCATCATCATCATCATCATCACCACCCCCACCACCACCACCACCATCATCATCACCATCATCATCATCGTCATCATCCTCACCACCACCACCATCGTCATCATCATCACCATCATCATCATCGTCATCATCCTCACCACCACCACCATCGTCATCATCATCGTCATCATCGTCATCATCATCATCATCGTCGTCGTCGTCATCGTCGTCATGTAGTGCATGGAAATGGTGGTAGTGGTACCGGAAGAAGTAGCAGCGGAAGTAGTATAAGTAGAAGTATTAATAGAAGCTCCTGCCGCTGAAGTCAACTATAATAATCACATACAGTATCTGGACGGATACTTATAAAATCAGTGTTGTATGCAAGACTTGAAACTTCAAGACCAAGACGATACCGAGACAGTGAGGTACCAAGACCGGGACCGAGACACTAGGTTCAAGACAGTACGAGACAGTAAAAGACAAGCGATCCTATATAAAATGCTGTAAAATGCTAAAATGTATCAGTTTTCGGGAATAATGTTTATTTGTAATTTCAATTTGAAACTTATAACGTATATGATACAAATTTCTGAGAACAGTTTTTATATTGCCGCGCAAGGTTTTAAGACAGTACACGCGATACTTATCCAGACCGCTTGTTCGAGACAGAACAAGACATTCCCTTCAATACAGTTTCTAAACATTCGAGACACTACCTCAAGACCGAGACCGAGACAGCAGGCTTCCGAGACCATAAAACTCTGTATAAATACGACGGACTCGAACCTTGATTGGTGGACTGCGAAGACACAGCGCTCACTAACGTGTCACTCACACACTTTAAATATGGCTAAAAGCCATCGAGGTAGATGATAAGATGAATGAAGTCGGGTTTTCCATCGCGAGGGGAGGGGAGGGGAGGGGAGGGGAGGGAGAGGGGCGATTGATTGACATTGAGATGCGTTGCTTGTAGACACTGTCTATGCATACAGCGCGCATGCTCTATCGGTTGTATGTACGGCAAGTGAATTAGTCTAAGCGGATGTTGAGTTTTGCAATGACTTGGTCTACGTGGCACTTATCCGGCTGACTACTGGTCATCATGATCGCCCTCCACCTCGTCATCATCACTCCTATGGTCATTATCATCATCTGCATCATCAATCTGCCTCATCATAATCACCTACTGTTCGTCTGAGTCATCGTTATCTTCGCCATCGTTACCATCACTATACCACACCATTATCATCATCATCCTAATCATCATCTTCTTATATCTATACACATACAATAAGTACACATATGGTCATCATCATCATCATCGTAATCATCCTGATCATCGTTCCCATCATAATCATCACCATCATCAGCACAGGCGTTGCCGTAATCAACGTAATAATTATGTTCATCATCAATTGGCACAAAGCGAAGCCGATATAAACTTTGTCGACATATTTGAGAATCTTGCGGAAAATCAATTCATCATCGACGTATCACGTGGTGAACTTTGAACCCTCGTCCACGCACAAGCATCAACAGCTACTCTTCAGTCAGGCATCGCTTTATCATTTTCTGCAGTCGTAACAGAAGAGCGCAGGTCTAGGCTCATGCATATGCAACAAATGACAACACTCAGCCAAGAAAAGCAGATCAGCGCAGACGCGGAATAGATTAACGATTGTCGACTCATTCTTCCACTCGTTAGATGGCGTTGGTAAATTGAGCAGTAGGGCAGATGGTGCGTTGCATGGCTTCCTTACAGTTAAATTCTGCTCCTATGTGTAATCATTAGTTCCAACTTATAGTCATACCACGTTCTCGTCCGTTTGAAGCGATGAGCCTTAGAGATTGAAGCGATGAGTATGTGAGAATCACAACCAGTCAACGCTTGTTAATGACTGGATTCCACTCATGGATCTGATCGAATTTCAGTCCAGTGGCATTCCCACTCCATACATCTATAAATAGGAGTGGCGCCTCTAATTCACTACACACCCATTCCATGGCTGTCAAAGGAACAATCTCTGAATTTTATAGTATATTAGGCCTAGTGGACGTCCGTGAAATGCTATCCGTTCATAATATAAATATATACGGATATATATATGTATATATGTATGTTTCTGTTTTTGTGCACGTGTGCATGTGTGTGGGATTATGTGTGCATATGTGTGTGCTTGTGTGTGTATGTGTGTATTCACGCGTGTGTATGAGACCGACGAATGGTTGTGAAGTGTTCAATACGTCACCCACTTGTATTCAGATATACGATGAATATATCGGGCAGATGTGAGAGATGTTGCAACGTTTGCTACCCGGATATATAGAGTATATATAATTATATATATTATAAATTATATATGTCATATATCTATAGTCACACACACACATATATATCATTCAGGACCAATTGGATATATATATATATATTTATGTATATATATATGCCACGTGCAGAACTATTGACATGACATATTTTCGTAGCTCCTTAACCTGAACTGAATTTTGTACCTCGTCCTTCAGTCGGTATACATCCTGCGTTGAGGTGAGTCGGGATGTTATCTCCGGCGGTCACACGAAACTGATGCAGCTAATTAATTATTTATATATCCTAGGCCGCATATGCCCATCACAGGTGAAGTTCCAATTACACTAATGACCCATACGGACCCATTTGGCCCACGATGTTGTTCTAAACGCAGTACGTGTTGGATAAACTCATACAAGTAATGAGTTAAATCAAAACTCAACTCATGAACCTCAAAATGAGTTTCAACTCAAACTCAAATCATCCTCTATGAGATGAGTTAACTCAAACTCAGTTGTTAAATGAGTTAAGTCGTCAACTCAATCATGTCTCATACTAGCACGTTCTAATCGAACGTTGTACAAATGCACAGTTACCACGAAATGATATCATCAGTTTATTATTACTAATCTACTAGTATTAGTGCTGTTACTTTTATTAATGAATAAATCGGGTTATTATTGATGAGTAAAATTAAACACCACATCTTTCTCGACTTCTGCGACCGTAGCCACGAACCACGTAGCCTTCCGGCTTGTTTCAAAATACTAGACAACACATGTGCCGAGTGCTGAATAGTCAGTTGATTTTAAAATCGTCAATTATAACTCAAACTCCCAGAAATTATGAATAAAATCAAACTCATGACTCATATTCTTTGAGGTGAGTTAACTAAAGCTCATAAATTACAATAAGTGAGTTAATTCGTAAGGTTCAACTAATATGAGTTAACCCGTATACCCAACACCGTCTTAACGCGATGTGGGCCTATAATCTGTGTCCTATATGATATCTCAAAAGATGTATGATATTTTACTGAATGGGAAGCACTAATTTTATATTCCTATAATTATAACTATGGCCTGTCTATGTAATGCTCAAAAGTATGTCAAATGTGGGATGATATAATAATATTAATAATAATAATAATAACAATAATAATAATAATAACAATAACAACAACAATAATAATAATAAAAAGCATAATTTTAGTTTAATTTAAAACTAACAGAAAACAGAATGATTACAAGTACAATATCAATGAATGATGACAAGTCATTACAGGAGTTGAATTTACCTGTCGATAGCCATGCAAGGTTCCATTACGTTGATATCTGATTTGAACAACGCCTCTGCCGAGCTAAAGAGCCTTTTAGGGGCTGCGGTGATCCGCTTTCTCTGTGCTGCAGGTTAGCGTCTTATCCATTACTCTACGGACCCCAAGTCATTTAGCCTATACATGTACCAGCGTAGGCCTATCTTTATGGCCATATTATGGAAAGCGCATTTTGAAAGCCTCACAACGGAAATCTCGTAATATCCATGTTTTTCACATGTCATACATATCATTTTGTTGTTGTTGGGGCAGATATCCATGTAGGGGCCTACACGTACGAAATTAATTATAAGGATACGAAGACACACGCATAATAGTCTGGTCAGTCTGTTTATTGATGGGACATGTCGACTTTAGACTTAAAGCCTCTGCGCATAAATTACATCGACAAACCCGGAACAGACTTTGTATACCAGAGATCAGTTAGCGAAACGAGGTTAAGTTGAGACTGCGTTTACACGTGGATTCATTATAATTGTTGGTCAAGTAAAACAAGAACTCACATGCAAATGATTGGATAGGCAAACGGACGAATAGATGGATAGAAAGACAGACAGACAGACGAACGCATATGAACTGTCTGGTGTTAACATGCATACGTGTTCACAGTTTAAACCCAAAGTGGCTCTTTATCTCTCTTATTGATTTTTGTCTTTCTATTCGTCCACTAGGCCTACTTTAATCACAATGTTATTTAATATCTTCCGCGTATACAAACGTCTTGACGATTGACATTCGCTGCGGTTTCTTTTCTACCTGTTCGTTGATCTGCATTTAGACTATTTCGTCCTCTTTTCCTTGTTTGCATGAGACATCTTTCAATCGATTGGTTTATTTGTCTTTCCTTTCGCCACGATTACACTCAATTTGCTCAGGATCAAATGGATGGAAGGACAACCAGATCCATCGGGCCATATCCACAAAGCCTCGGAATTCATCGGTATAACAAGCAGGCATGCCTTCGATCGAGGTACGAATCGGATAAAAAAATGCAATTGAAATGTAATATAATCAAGCATTTGTACAACGTCGCTCTAATCAGCAGCGCTCTCAACGGGCGTCTGTGCCTTGGCAAGGGAAAAGGAAAGTCTTAGGACGTCTCCGAAACTGACAAGGTGAGAGTGTCAGCTGTGTGATTAAGGATCTGGAGGAACAAGCTCGAATCGGTAAATTCTAACAGAAAGCTCTGCGTTGATAGCATTTCTACCAGACTTATTCCAGAGTCTAAGGAACCAACAATTGAATGCATCAGCCTTTTATTACTCTCTTCTTGGTCTTCAGCTAATTCGCTATAGAGTATGGGGGAAATGAACTAGAGCTGGGATGTAATAAGTTCTGGGTGCCAAACACTAACGAAATGAAACACGAACACAGAGCCTTCAAAGATGTGAAGCCTAAGGAACTGAGTTTTTTTGGGAAGAAACCTAACAGATTTAGCAGTGCTATCCACACTGCCTGTTAGCACTGCTGAATATGAAAGTAGCTTAGCAAAATGAACTCAGTTTGTACGCCACTAAGGTCATGCATTAGCGTTGCACGCATTTCCTCTCTTCTTTTTATTTCTGTCGTTGGACCATCTTTGAGTGAGTGGAATCCATTATCCCATGTGCAGTCGGGAATTGATAAGGGTGTTGCTCATGTCTCGTCAGATTTAAACCAGCGTAAAGCAGCAAAAACATGCACAGAAACGGAAGCCCACAGGGCAGTAGGCCATGTCCATACAAGTGCTTTCTAGTTTCTTTCTTGTAGAACTGACAGATTTGAAACTTGTGCTGATAAAATTGACTGTAGGTCTATTGACAGTATTCAATTAGGAATATACTTATGAAAAAACAAGCCACTGGTGACGAAGTCAAGTGAAGAAGAAGGATTCATGTGGCTAACCCTTCCCCTATGTGAGGGATTGATTCAAACCTGAACGAGATATAGATCCTGAACACAGTATCAGCGCATCGTAAAGGACTCTCCGTTAGCTTATATCAGCTTAAGTGCCGCTATCAATTTATTCTGCTTGGCGACGAACAACAAACGCAGGGTCGTAACCCCAAGTCTCCTCAGCACGTGTCCAATGTCTATCCATCGCTGTAACCGAATGGATGAGGATGTAGGACGTCATTGAAAGACATTAGATTCAAATGATTAGTTGATTACACTGTTAAACTTGATAGTCAGTGCAGAAGAAATGGATTCAGCAGCAGGTGAGCATCTCAGCCCCTTTGATGTGATAACGGGTTGGTAAGAAAATGGGGCAACTTAGACGGGAACGGGGAAGAGACAACGGAGACAGAAATGGCAGCAGCCACCACTAAACGCTTCCATTTAATGGTTAATGCATTGTGACCATTTTGAACTGAAGGCAACAAAATGCACGACTACGGCAATATTAGGCCTAAATAAAATCAGGTCACATGTTCTAAGTTTCACAGAAACGCCCACAATTCGAGAGTGTGTTGAGTGTGTAGCTATAATAGTGTGTGTCTTTATGAGTGGGTGACTGTGTGAGTGGGTGGCCTTGTGAGTGTGTTACTGTGTGAGTGGGTGTCTGCGTGCATATGTGGCTATGTGATTGGGCGGCTGCGTGTTGTGATTTGGTGGTTGTGTGATAAGGTTATTTATTGGATGACTGTTCGGTTGCTCTTTTGGATGGATGATGGCAGGGAACATAATTGGGTGCATTCTCAGGTCCGCTTCAGGGACAAGGGTTAATCGTTTCTCGCAGGATAGTTGCCTACTTGCCTCTAACGCAAGCTCGCGATTTATGACGCATACCAAACCAAATGACGACAAGAAAGTGTGCATATACACGCAGAACACAGCCAGGCAAACAGATAGCCAGACGGACGGACGGACAGACAGACGGACGGACAGACAGACGGACGGACAGACAGACTGACAGACAGACAGACATATAGACAAACGGACGGACAGACAGACGGACAGGCAAACAGATAGACAGACGGACGGACAGACAGACGTATAGGCAAACAGATAGCCAGACGGACGGATGGACAGACGGACAGACGGACAGATAGACAGACAGACAGATAGACAGACGGACGGTCAGATGGACAGAAAGACAAACATACAGACAGACATGTGAGCAGGTAAAAAGACAGTCTAGTCGGTCTGACAGGAAGGACAACCAGTAATCAGACAAAGAGACGGCATCACGTTGCTCGAATTTATTGATGGACAAATGAATTAAGGAGATGTCGATCATGTTCACTCAATCAAAATACAACCGGTCCCTGCGTCTGTTGCTTCTGTTTACCAACGCTTCTTCGCACAGAGAACGTTTAACGGCACCCTCTTCATTAGACATGCGTCGGACTGGCACCATCCGGAGACGACAGTGGCTGAGTTTGATCTGCGTGCACAAACTACTAACCCACTTGCGTAGCTGCACTTTCCTGTCATCTCTTTAACTCCTGCACTCCTGCAGTGACCTGCACCCACCCCTATGAGTCACTCCTGCACCCCATATTGTGGCCTTCGGACCTCCTTCTGCACTGTCTCTAATATATGGAAATCCTCCCTCCTGGGTCACTCCTGCGTTCCCTGTGATATGTGGACCTTCTCCTCTGAAGCGCCTGCAGTTTATAATGTACTTGCATCTTTGACTCTTAATTAATCCAACCAATCCGCTAGTTTAACACCGTTTACTATTTCTGAAATCAACTCGACATTCATTACATGTCTGCACAATAATTATTATTAATCTGGAAACTCATATTGTCCTTATCTGACCCCTCAACCCATTAGACCACCAACTTCCGCCGATTCCCAAATCTTGCAGCGTCTGTTTTGGTTTAATCGTGCACCAATGACCCTCTAAAAAGGCATTATCAAATTACAATTCTAACACTGCACTGTTTCAAGACGACGTTCAGCTTGATCTCAATGCACACAAGACTCAATTGTTCACGTCTAATGCAAGAAACCTATTCAGCCAAATGTCTTTAATCAATACTTGCCATTCAGCCGCAATTACATCGGCGCAGAGGAGATATGAAT
This sequence comes from Bimastos eiseni, assembly GCA_959347315.1. Lineage (NCBI taxonomy): Eukaryota > Metazoa > Annelida > Clitellata > Crassiclitellata > Lumbricidae > Bimastos > Bimastos eiseni. Next base: position 9,972,361 of record OY365816.1, on the reverse strand, counting down.
CATTGTACAAAAACAAAAACATTGTACAAAAAACATTGTACAAAAACTCATCCTCAAGTCTTATCGTCATTTAATAGTCGAGCTGACTGGTTATTGTTTGCAAGTTGAATTATATATATTTCATGTTGGCCTGGACCTTAAAAAGTGTCATCTATCTTCCTTGATCGATAACACAATGTATGATTTTAGTATCTGCCTGCTTGCAAGCAATACTAGTACCAGTACAATTACTACTACTACTGCTGCTGCTGGTGATGTTACTATACTACTACTACTACTACTACTACTACTACTACTACTACTACTACTACTACTACTACTACTACTACTACTACTACTACTACTATTACTACTACTACTACTACGTCCACCACTACTTACCCTAATAGTAGCAATCTACTACTAGCAGTAGTAGTAGCAGTACGACTACTACTACCATCATCATCACACTACTGCTGGAATATAATAGTACTACTACTTGTCGTGCTGGATTGGTAGTAGTAGTACTATTACTACTAGTACCACCTCTATCATAGGTCTATTACAACCCTTAAACATTTCTTTACTGTCATCTGAGTAGCTGACTATTTTTATGCCAGAAAGAAGCAAGTAAAAGAGTAAGTTAGGCCACTTAATTAATGAACGATGGCTTCGTCATAGATCGACTGACAGACTTCGAACAATAGCTATTTCTACCATTTTACTCTATCTCGTTGTCGTCATTCACGAATATGTTTGCATCACTACCACCAGATGCCAATGACATAATGGTGATGATGATGATGATGATGATGATGACGATGATGACGATGACGATGACGATGACGATGCCGATGACGATGATGAAGATAATGTCGATGATGATGCCGATGATGCGACAAGTCAACAAAAGAATAAACTATGACCGGATTTTCAAATTAACACGTAATCTGGTAATTGTCGCATATTATAGTTCGTTTGCATGATTGCATTGTTTTTCTGACCATGTCCGACGCATTGCAACCACAATGTGTCCATGACGGGCTGCATCCAACGAGATATCCAGATACCAGTAATTTATTTGTCCCTTTTGCCATTGACACGTCTTGAAAATTAATGTCCCTACGTATTCGATGAAAAACACAACGCGGAACAGAGAGTTTTGATGAAAGCAACTGTCTAATATATTGCAATAATCAGCTTGAGTTGTAAGCGAACGTCGTATTGTAAGAACCTGACTGAGGCAGGTAATAAATGCATGTTCGACATGCGCTTCCCATAATAATTATTCTCTGAGGAGGTTAGATTACGGTCCAAAGTCATCCAAATCGCGCACAGTATAGTAGAGAAATTCCATTGAAACAATGTTGCAAACTAGGCTTTACAGATTGATTCTACAGAACTGTTAGCGTGCCTAAGAAGATATAATTTATGAGCCCAGTTTCCTGGGATTGATCCCGTAGCAGTTGGACGACATCCAAGCGTAGAGTTTCTCGATGCTAAGGAGACATCATAATACTTAAAGCTCAGCCTCAATGTCACCTGCATACTGATAAGGCGTACGCATAGGTGTATCGTATTCGCACGCACCTGCGGAAGGGTGCTGTTAAAGTACAGCGAAGATCGTGTGTATAGATTTACAGAGAGGCTTAATGGCGATACTATACATAAAGGCATAAAACTAAAACATCTGTGAAACTTAATTGAATTGATCGTTTAAACTAGTCAGCGATCAATCCAACTGCTCATCCTGTTGCTTAATTCAAGCTCTCTGTACGACATGCACCTCCAATATAATTATCCAATTATTCTATGATAACGTCCTATTATGGGCCAAAGTAATCCAAATCGCGCACATTATAGGCTACATATAATATGCAGGCCCTATATTATATATATATATATATTAACATTTTTCACAGTAACCCACTGCATGCTATCTATATACATGTAACTGTTACTATTATTATTATTATTATTATTATTATTATTATTATTATTATTATTAGAAACATTTTCGACGACACGCACAAAGACAAACATAAATGTATATCGACGGCGTGGACATCCTTCCACCTGTCTCATCGGAGTCGTGCATGTACGTATGTTTGGATATTATTCAGCCTCATGCGGACGGATTTGCACTGGGATTTCCGACGAGGAAACGTAACGAGTAAAAGATCTTAATGCCTTATGTGTGTACAGTGTAGGCCTACTGCCCTTGTATATATTGAGGGATTGAATCAATCTTAACTCGGAGAGTATCGTATGTCCAGCCAGGGATGGGCAAGTTACAGGCTGACTTGTTACTGAATTACAAATTACCAATTACTGGTGAAAATGTAATTAAATTATACATTACAGATTACTTTCACATTTTGTTGGAAATTACAAATTACATACTATGTAATTTCAATTACATTAAATTACAAATTATTAACACTACCAATTTCTCATGGTCAATAAAAAAACAGGCAAGATTCTGCTAGAAGCACAGGCCTATATTATGTTTTATATTTCCAACGTTTTTTGTTTAAACGGAAACTGCGTGTTTATGTCTTAGCACACTGCGAATGTTAACTGTGATCCTTAACAACTATATTAGTAGCCAATGAATGCTATATCGTTTACTTATATCTTGTAAGATTTTATTTGGTTAACTAGTTAAGTGTCTTTTTCTTAAGGTAACTGAATAATTACTAATACCGACATCAATCACCTACAAATGTACGTAATGGGTGACCCTGTTAGCGGGACCACGTTCCCTTTAGGGAATCACGCCTTTCCTTATTGCTTGCTGTCATTCGCTTCTCTGTAGCCTATATAATTACTGTACATAGTGTTTACTTTCTGATTGATTGCCAGCGAACAATAACAATATTTGATTATGGTTATGGTTATTTTCCATTTATTTTGACTGACATTGTCAGAAACTGCTAACCTAATTTTCTTTTAGAAGCAGCAGCAGTTTGAACAATTTACAATTATATACGAAAATAACTGCATCACCCTGTGATCAAAGCTAGAGGTGGTACAACGAAATATAAGGACGTAATGAGCAGAATCAATTAATTGTTCTTATTTTCTTCCTTGTATCGATCAACAGAGTTGAATTGACATTCCTGAAATGATGTAAATAACCGACCTCATGTTTCTTTACATAATAATTTGAGTGACATTACTAAAAAAGACTATACATGCATTAGGCCTAAACCGATTGTCAGCTTTCTGCATGGTGATGCAATAATTATTTTCACCAGTGTATCTGAGAGTCTATTAGTCCGTACAATCTCTCTCGCGGAGCAGAAGTAGGCAATGCAGCATAAAATTGACAAAATAAGTAATAGTGCTACCAGCAATATATAAGTAAGATGATTTTTTTATTCAAGAAATTTCTACATTATCGATTTTTTATTTATCAAGTGACTTACAATAATTTTTTTTCATAATGTCATTTGAAATTACAAATTACAGGGAAAATTTAATTGAGTTACGAATGACAAATTACATTGATTTAGGGCAACAAATTACATATTAACAACAAAAATTGTAATTTCAATTACGTAATTTCAACTACTCAATTAAATTACTGCCCATCTCTGCGTGTGTCCTGTCTCCGAATCCATTCTTGGCCGTAGATATCTTCGCTCTGCTGCATAGAGTCATCTGGTTGTATCCATCCTGAGACTTTCGGAAATTCAGGGTGTAACATAAAGCTACTCCACTGTTTGCACTCTGACAGCGCCAAACTTTAGCCCGGATAAATACACACCCAGCACCTTCCGACACGAGCTCTATGTATACCTCTATACAGCAAGCGATTGGAATTTGTTCAGATGTGCATCACCTTTGATGAAACTCTATTGAAAAGGCGCTATATAAATCCATCATTTTTCAAACAATTACAGCAATAGCAGTTAACATGGGATGGACGGAGCATGCACTGCAAATCGTCCTTAAGATGGTATGTTGAATTCGGCGCCTTTCTGTATCCACGTTGTTATGCAGACCAGGAATTGATGTCGACTGACTCGACTACCTAAAGGCCTGAGATTATACGAAGCCAGTCGAATACTTGAACCGTCTGATGAACTGTCAGAGAAGATGTAGTCCAGCTGCGTTAACATTGCTGAACAATAAGAGTGGAGATTGTACTTTACCCCATAAATATTTTATCTATAGTCTTATTTTAATTTTGTTATTACCGAATTTTGATACGGCCCTTCTTCCAACATTTTTTGCTCAGAGGTGCACAAACACGCATCGACGGCGCAATTCTACAGTTGTTCTGCAGAGCAATTGTGCGCAAAGGACTTGCTCAGAGTCCTTACACAGTGACTCCCCGGACGAGGATCGAACCCGCACACTCCGCGCTACGGGCCGACCGCTCTAACCGATCGGCCACAGTGCCACCCCAGGGAACGTCGCAGGGTGGAACTTAAAGAGTGCGCCATATCCACCTCCAGCAGTAAATTCAACGGTGGTTGACAATTGGTATACAGTATACTCACTCAAGAACCTGCGGCGGTCGGAATGTGAAGTCGAGGATGTACTTGGAGTTGATGTTGAACTTGACGGTCTTGTCGGAGTCGAACCTGCCGCCATCAACTTTAAAGTGAACGGGTCGATCGTACGGCTTCTTTGTGATGCTGACTGTCACCTTGAAGCTGCGAGTCATGGCGTCTCGCGGCAGACGAATGAAGAGACCAACACCGACCTACCTACCTATCGACCGACCGACCGACTCACTTGACGGAGCCACTCGAACGCCACCGGCAGACGACGCGAGAAAGCAGACGACAGCGAAAAGAGGCGATTATTTCACGGAATAATGATAATTATTGAACGATCAATAGCCGCCTCCCTTGGCCACTGTTGTTACGCGCATGCATCTGTCTCTCGCGCAATCGGACGAATGTGGCGACGCCTGGCGCCCGCGATCGTAGTATATTCGGACCGAGGGACCGAGCGATCTTCGGGCGCTCATGCCGTGAGCCTCCTCTCTTCGGCGGCAGCGGTGGCTAGGGCCGATGCATCGGTCGACATGGGCTCCTCCTCTTGTGATGTTGCCTTTGCTTGGCTGCAGGTGGTGAGGGCGACGAACGCAACTCAATCCCTACATCCATTAGGGGCGGCTATTTGCACGCGATGAGTTTACGCTCGCTAGGTGGCGGCGTCTGCGCTCAGGCACGTCTGGAGGAGAGGAGCCGATGGTGAGACGATGTTAACACCTAAACTGATTTGTGCTCACTCCTTTGCTCATGCATTCACTCGCTCAGTTACTCACTCAGATTACTCAATCACTTACCCATGCATTCAATTATTCAGTCCCTGAATCAGTTAGTTAGTCAGTAAACTATCCAATCATTCAACCAATCAATTGATCGATCAATCCATCAATCAGTCAGCGAATCAATCAATCAATCAATAAATTGATCGGTCAATTTATTCTGAGTAATAGAAGGACGAAAGGATGATCCATGCAAGTGCCCATAATACGAACATCTGCAGCCGGAAACTGCTTAGCAGTGATTTAGATGCCGGTCATCAGTGGCTGGAGACAATTGAGGTGGCTGCGATATTCTGATGATGATCACTATGATGAAAGGATATAGAATTATGGACGTAAGACACGAGTAGGATAGTTCACGATGACTAACTAAATAGCAACTAACTGAATCGCACAACTCGAGATCTTCTGTCAACTTTAACATACGCGCGGCGTTTCATCAATAATATTGTCGACACCTTGTAAGCTACTGTAGGTCCAAAGAGATTAAGTGAAACGTTTACGTTTACTTGGTTAAGAAAAAATCGTAATGAACGTTGTTCAGCCAACAAACGGTACAACAAAATTTGTACTCTGTTGATATCCACGAGCTCTCTTTAAAATCGCTAACACGCATGAACAGACAAACCCGAATAAACATTACTAATTATAACCGCTACGTGTTGGTCAGTGCTCTCACTCTTATTTATGAGCACTTGTGCGCTTGCGGGTGAGTCTGGAGTCTGCAAAACTCAAGATAACATTATTCTCTCTTTGGTCAATTGCACTGCTTTTCGTTATTTACTCGCCGATGCTATAAATAAAAGCGTTTGTGTTCGTTCCCTGTACAAAAAAGACGCCAGCATCGTTATCAACTTCTACTTTATCCTCATGCTCTTCCTCCTCCTCATTTTTCTCCTCCTTCTTCTCTTCCTCCTCCTCCTCCTCCTAATCCTCATTTTCTTCCTGCTTCTCCTACTTTTTCTCTTTCTTCTTCTCTTCCTCCTCCTTCTTTTCCTACTCCTAGTCCTCATTTTCTTCTTGCTTCTCCTTTCTTTTCTCCTTCTCCTCCTCTTTCTCCTCCTCCTTTTCTCCTCCTTCTCCTCCTCCTTCTCCTCCCTCTTTCCTTCCCTTCTCCTCATTATCTTCTCCTTCTTCTTTATCTCTGCCCCTTCACTCATTTATCTCCTCTTCCTCCTTCCTTTCCCCCACCTTCTCCTCCTTTTTCTTCTCCTTTTTTTCCTCCTCCCTTCTCCTCATTATCCTCCTCTTCCTCCTTGTCCTCCCAATCCGCAGTTACGGCGATGCACCAGAGTGGAGGAGAGACTGTTGGTTCGACAACGCCCACGGGTACTGATGCTGAGAATGAGATGCGCAGTTTCGTCTTCTTCGGGGAATTTGTCTTAAGGTTATTTATATCCGACCTTCGACACCATTATGCAAAGCAGCCATTGCTAATTCTGCTGCGGCTATAGCCTTATAACCATCAAAATAGCAATAATAATAATAATAAGAAGAAGAAGAATAACAATAAAAATAGTGAGACCAGAAACTGCTTTACTCTTACGTGTAATGATAATGAACTTATGAGTGTGTATCCATGTCAGTTTTTTCACGAATAAATAAACAAATAATAATAATAATAATATTAATAATATTAATAATAGAAATACTACGAGACCTGCTACTGCCCGCACAACCAGCACCCCTTCCCCACCACTAATACTCCTGCTTCTACTACTACTAATGCTGCCACTATTACTTCTTCCACTTCTATTACTACAATTAATACAACTTCCACTATTTTCCCAACTACTACTTCCACTTCCACTTCCGCTACTTCCACTGCTAATACTACTTTCACAACTCCACTCTACTTCCATACTAGAACAACAACAATTACTGCTACTTATAATAATGGCAATAACTATGATAACAATTTAAAACTGACCAGTCGCAGTATGATCACTAGCAGCATGGGCCTACTAGTAAATCAGGAGTCTAATTTTGCTGCTGACAGCCATGCCAGGCTCCCAACATATTATACATCTAATTTACCAGCAGTGGTGCCTATCAAATAAAGCATTATCCAGCCTTACACGGACGCGGGAATTGAACTCGGTTCCTCGCCAGTGTTGCTGATTCTGTTGTTGCTGTTGTTGTTGTTAATGCTGTTGTTGTTGTTGTTGTATCCATTAATCTATGGTATATTTTACGGTCTCATATTGTTGTCTATCTACTTAGTCTTTGCTTCTCTGCTGTCTAATTCGTTATAGTGTCGCGTGTACTGTGGCTGCGTATATATCAAGAACTTCGTTTGCTGTTGTATACAGCGCTTGCTTCAGTCTCTGCTTCTGAGGGGTTTGAGCTGTTGTTATGCTTCCTATTGATCAATGTTTCCTATCTCCTCCATTGCTATTGCTTGTATGCTGTTGCAACATGGTCTGCTGCTGGATTAGCTGTTGCTGCTGGACTATCTTATGCTGTTGTTGCTAGATTAGCTGTTGCATTTTGGGGCTGCCATTTCTACGTTTCCTCGTACATCCTCATTCGTCAGAATAGCGAGTGTTGATATCTGATTAAATAAGGAGAAGAATAGTTCATAGAGCTCTCCTATCAGACATGCATGATGTCTTATCGACTTCATTTTCTTCACCTCAGCATATGAGGGCGGGTGGTAAATCCTCCATCACCGCTCCATCGTGTGCGGTCAGTGTATTCATAATAGCTGGGTTGAATGCAGTTGGGGCAGAAATCTCGAACCAAATTTCTTCCCTGGTAAAGATTTGAACCCTGACATCTCGATTGACATTCAACACGCTATTGGCCACCTCTTCGATTATATTCCACCCTTATTCCATCGTGTTCTCCTTTTTCACCACCTCCTCCTCCCAAGCTTTCTCGTCCTGAATGTAACCCACCATAACAGCAGCTCCAACTCCTCGTAACCGTTAATTCCAAATCTCTATCGCTCGTCTCAAAAGCTAAGTACAGGGGCACAAAGCTATTCACCAGCGAATATCAAATTAATTTTATGGTTTCCATTCAAACAAACAACGGTGCTGAATATAATATAGAACCTATTTCCTTTTAATTGCAAACTGACGAACCGCAGTATGATTACAAACATAGTATGAGCGAATGATGGCAAGTTATTACGAACCGCAGTATGATTACAAACATAGTATGAGCGAATGATGGCAAGTTATTACAGGAGTTGAATTTAATCGTAGGCAAGCACACGGGGCACCTATTACGCTATAGGCCACATCTAATTTAACCAATGCTGCCACTCGATTAGCGAAAGAAGGATTAGTCAACCTTACGAGGATACGAGTCTCGAACTCGGTTCCTCAGCTCTGTGCCCCAGTCTCTTGTCCATTACTCCACGGATCTCATCCCGATCAATTCACTGAAAAATGACTGATATGGTCGTTGAAAAAGTATAGACACTACAGATAAACGCGAACATTTATGTTTTCAACATTTACCTCCGCTGTCGTGACGAAGTTATAATATAGTCGCTGACGTCAAATGAGATGACGCTGGGTGAGCGTGTATACCCAGCCGAGATTAGATGTCGCTTGGGAGCCACTCAAGAACCTTTCCGCCGAAGGGGAAACGGTGGTCGAATTTCACTGAGAATAATACTCCGATTGTGGATCCGACGACTTCAAGTGTGCGCGATAAACCACAGTTGCAACTTGCAACCCATCGACAGACGAAGGCTCGAGTATCTTTGGACAAACAGAGGAACTCCTGTTCAGAGAATTATTTTTCTCATCTGTAGCCTATAAGCCCCTAAATCGCTGCATGATGTATACGAATGGAAAAGAAACGACGAAGAATTGGGAACAAATCAATGTCAAGATAAACGTTATTAACTGTGTAGTGAATGTTGGTCTTATGACACTAATGCATGATATATATATACATATTTTTATATTTATATATATTATATATATACATACAGATATATATATATATATATATAACAGATTTATTATGGTACGCTATACACGAACTTGTCATTGAACAGATGCATAAACTCATTCATATATAAATTACTATAATATGTTGGAAAGTGCCATTTTATATACACACAGGTCTATATATACGACATCTCCGTATATATATATATATTATAACTATAGCTTTCATATTATCGTCTTAGGCTGTCTTGATACGATTCAACGGAACAGCGAAGCATGCTTGTTTATTACATAACATTCGTATATATATAGATATATATATTTATTTATATGTATGTATATAAACGTTCAAGGAGGCACAATAACTCCTAAAACGACGTAGACTAAATTCATGAACAATATAAAATTATTTACTTTATACAGAAATGATATTGCATATATATATATATATATATATATATATATATATACAAGTACACAAATAATTATACATGGGCCAATTTACAATTTACATCGGTATATGCAAATATATATATATACATCTTGCAGATTATATATATATAATTGTATATATACATATATATATATATATATTATAACTATAGCGAAAGAAGGATTAGTCAACCTTACGGGATATATATATATATATATATATATATATATATATATATATATATATTGAGACAATGAATGGCCCTACAGAGAGCGGGAGATTATCGGAGAAGCAGTCGATCTTGTTTCGTCGATCATGCATTAGTCAGTCTTTGTTGACGATTACGATGTTGGATGATTCTCTGGCGGTCGATGATTTATATAGCGCCCGTCTCAGTCGACTCTTGTGGCTTAATCCAGAACGAACGTATACCATGCATACGGTGGCAACTGCAGGATCAGAGACCCACGGCCTAAAAGACACACACATGCTGTCACGCACACATATATATACGGATACAAACACGCACACACATGCAGACACAAGGAGAAGGAAGGATTGAGGTTGAAATGAACGAGAGATGGACGAATGGACAAACAGAAGAGAAAGAAACATAGAGAGACACACAGACTGAGATTTACATACAGACAGAGATATAGAAACAGATTAGAAGAAGGACGGACTGACTGACTGATTGCCTTATTGATTGATAATCTGACATATGACTGACTTACTGATTGAATGACTGAGACTGATTGTTTGACTGACTGAGGGTGATGGGCAACTACTTAATTAGAGCTAGTTAAATAGATAATTTAATTAATTAAGCTTAGTATCTTATTTTGTCAAATTAGTATCTTATTCTGATTAATGTGTATGAAAATCTTTGCTTATTCTAATTCCAATTGAAAGTTGTCTAATTTTAATAAAATCTCATATTCAGCTTCATAATATTCTAGATATTTTGTTAGGTCTTACTTACTCTTTTGTTGCATGCCTGAAGTGTAATTAATAAACATCAACCAATATTATTATACTTTTTAATTTTTTATTGTATCTTTTGAAGGAGGAATCGCCTTTAGCAATGAAAGAGTCCTATTTTAAAAGCCAGTATACAAATCCATAGGCCTACGTGAAGCATAATTAATAAAATCAGCATATATACAAATCCATACGTAAAGTATAATTAATAGCCTCTTTTGGCAAGAACATTCTAAGCTTCTAGTAAGCAGATAATGAGATTTATTAGTTTTACAGTTGTATCTGAAACATGAAGCTTTTCCTCTGACATCATCTGCAGCCTACATGGAGGGAGTATTTAGTGATGGAGGACTTGTTACGAATGAAGTAAGAAGTACGCTTGAGGATAATGTACTTTAGAACTCACGATGGTTTCCATGAGCAACTCAGATCTCTTAAAAGAAATAAATGTTCACAGCTATAGGAAGAACTGGCTGAAATACATTCAAAATGGATTAAAGTTTCGTCTTTACTTGAAATATTCTCTCTGACTGATCGTTAAACCGGTAAAAGAGCTTTTTTGTGTCGTCTTGTAGTCTGAGGTTGGCGATATAGAATGAATGAATGGATGAACGAATGCATGGCTGGACTAATGAATGAATGGAATGAATGAATTGCTGAATGAATGAATGAATAAATGAACGAATTATAGAAAGAATGAAACAATGAATGTATGGTTGGATGAATCAATGGTTGGATGAATGAATAAATGAATGGTTGGATGTATGAGTGAAGGAAAATCAAGGAATGAATGAATGGCTGAAAGATCGAATGAATTAATGAATTAATTATTAAATTAATGAACGCTTGTGACAGAAGGGCTCTTGAAAGTATAATAATGGGCCAATTTAAAAATCCTCATTCTAATCTTCAAGAGTCTTGTCTCGTTGACGTAATTGCCTGGTTGACGTAATTCTTCGATCTCGTTCAGCTTCCTGCCACCGTCCACTTTGTTCCTCCATTAGCCTTTACCTCTATAGGTTCCTCGCACTATGGGAGCTATGGTTTTCTCTCGATCCTTTACAATCAATTGGCCACTCTCGATGGAACGTGCTTACTGTGCTATCGATTTCTGTTCGCTACACAGTATGCTATCTGGCAGCCTCTTATCCTCGTTGACTTTCCTCAAAACAGAATCTACAGGCTCCGCCAAAATGATTGAATATAATACAACTTACTTCTCACTTCTAGGACAGGCAACACGTCTAATAGAAGTATTTCGTCAGTTGTTTGGAGCGAGATGCTTACAGAAAATGAGCTTTATCAAAAGTTAAATATGTCAAAGGGAAGAAGCGATCATATTAACAGCGCAGGCAAAACAGCGCAGGCATCTGTCAAACAGATGCACAATTGAATTGGTGAAAGTCAAGGCGATATTATTTATAAAAATTATCATTATTATTATTATTATCATTATTATTTTTTCCGAGGTACACATGATTCCTCATGGACTATAAAACTAACTTAATATTGTTGGTTGTCTGGAATAGCCCTATTGATCGGTATCATTATCATTATTATTATTATTATTATTACTATTATTATTAATATTATTATTTTTAATAATAATAATAATGATATTATTATTATTATTTATTATTATTATTAATATTATTAACATCATTATTGTTGTAATAATTGTTATTATTACTGTTATTATTATAATTATATTTATTAATATTATTAATGTTGTTATCATCATCATCATCATCATCATCATCATCATCATCATCATCGTCGTCGTCGTCGTCGTCGTCATCATCGTCATCATCATCAGCAGCAGCAGTAACATCATCACCGCCACCACCACCTTCACCATCACCATCGTCTTCATTGTCATTACCATTAATTATAAATATCATTATTATTTTGTTTATTTGTTAATAATTATTATTGGCATTATAATTGTTAATTTACTGTTGTATCACTTCTATATCTGTTGTACAAGGCGACAGTGGATGGCCCATCCTCATTCAGGTGAACATCCAGAAGAGGATCAGTCGACAAAAACAGAGGCAGCCAGTGCTAAGCAACATTACGTTATCAGACGAAGGAGTTAGGTCAAACTACATCAGACCTACGTACATAAGCATTTAGATTGATCGACGTCAAAAGAAAGCCAGTGTGCCCTTTGGCAGATGCCGCCAGAATGCCCGTCAGAACGCCCTATGGGAGATTCCGCCAGACCTCATCATTGACTTCATTGATCGCAAGCAGGAAGGCATGTATTTAGTTCTGCATTGAAGACAATGTTTACAAATTCTTCCGTTGGGAACGAACGTGAATCCTGTGATGGATTTTCCAGGGCAGGAAGGACGGTGAAAGAAGAGGGAGACCAAGAGGCAGAAACGAAGCCGAAGAAATGCAGAGTGCATGCGCAAAGGCAAATTAGATGTTTGCACAGTACAGGGTTTGTGGACTTTAGGAAAGCATTCATGCTGTTACATTGATGAAACTGGACAAAACCTCCGCATCTACATTCTACTCGTTGCTGAAAACTGTTCTCTTTATAGCCGTGGTTGAGTCGGGAGCGCCTCTGGTAGATATCTAGAAGAAGCACTATATCAAAGTTCATTGATTGATTAATTGACAGACTGACTGACTGACCGACTGGTTGATTGATTGGTTGATTGATTGGTTAATTGATTGGTTAATTGATTGGTTGATTGATTGGTTGGCTGATTGATTGGTTGGTTGGTTGGCTGGTTGATTGATTAATTAATTGACGGACTGACTGACTGACCGACTGATTGATCGATCGATTGATTGATCGATATAAACGGACACAGAGAGAAGCATTGGACAGAGAAGGTGAGGATTCGCTGAAGGTCCCAGTTGTTTATGGCACGAGTTTTGTAATGTTGTGATGCAGTGTCATAATGTGTGACTTTCCACACAGATTTTATCTTAGTTGTATTTCTAGATTCATATAGCGCCTCTAATAATATGACTCTTCAGAGGCGCCATCTGCATGACCTATTTTGCTGCTAAATGGCAGTTTAAACGAATAATGTCACAGCAATTACCAAAACAGTGCATGCACAGTAAGCTGAAAGTCATAAGTACCTTTATAATGAATGGTATCTTATTATTGTTATAATAAAATTAATTATAGTTTATATTATTATCTGTCAAGTAGCCTTTTAAGTTAATGTCTCTTTCAAATTCAAATTATGGTTACAGTCATTGTTAGTATTATTTTAACATGCAGTTACCGTAACAGTCAATATTTCCTTTTAGTTTTTTGCTAGTTATATTTATTAGTATTTTTAGGCATATTGTTATGGTCACTGGATTGTTATCTCAGTGACTACTTTGTTTCAGTAAGACTAAGCGAAATTGTCCACAGAACCATTCAGCAGCTGGTCTTATTAGGGCGTGTTAAACTGTGTTACACAGCTTAATTTAAATTCTAGTGTCTGTTATATAAATATCAGGATTTGCTGACATACGAATTCACATACGTGAATTGCTCTGTCAAGTGTGTCTGTTGAAACAACTACACAATTGGTTGATTAATTGATTGATTGGTTGATTAATTGATAGATTGATCTATTTATTTCAATGATTGATTGATTAATTTGTCGATTGATTCTCTGTTGTTATTGACATATCATCCTTGACCCTCATCTTTTCTGCTTTGGTATTATTCCTGCGTTTCTGAATACATTTCCATCTTACGCGTTCTCACTCGTCAGAGGGCTTTCTTCTGAGAGCAACGAAGTACACCCTTCGAGTAATGGGTTCGCTCTCTAGCGAACAGGATGGGAATGACTGTACAGTGTACTCGTGAGGTGACCACTTGATACATGTAGATTTGCTTCTTATTGGTATCCAGCTGTAAAAGAATGGTAAGCGTAAAGACTGGTAAAGCATACGTGGGCCGGACTATTAAGACAATCTAAAATATATCATACGAATATTTCATAGGAGGTTTTTTGCTTAACAGTTGCGTATATTTTTACATGAAAATGAACTCATCATGTCTAAGTCATCAAAAAAATTTTCAGTTTGAACAATAAGCTTCAAACAACTATACGAATATTTCATATGAGGCTTTTTGGTTAACATCTGAGTATAATGTTATATTAAGCCTAAAGAGAATTCATAATGAAATCAATATTTGTGTTGTTATTAATCAAATTTAGACCTAAACCTATGATTGTCTACATTCTCAAGCGTTTGTACCTACAGCAGAATATGTTTAGGTTTGGACGTGGCTCCGTCAACAAATTTAAGATGAAAAGGGTTCCACGGCCAAGAACGATTGGGAAATGTTGCCATACACAATACACACACAAAATCTCCCGTGATCGACCGTGCATCGCTTACTAAATCGAGCGCGATCGATTTTTAAACCGCCTACTATTTTAAAACGGGAAGCTCTGAATATACAGTTCTAGGGTATTATAGTCCAGATCGGATAATTTTTAAAATCCTTGGAAACAAACATCACTCCATGAAGACATCTAAGCACGTATATTAATGACGAAGACTTTCGTGACATCATGACAACGGTTAAACTGCTGTGACGTCATCGATTCAATTTTTCAGTGTAAGCAGTTAGTTCCTACAACGGGCGAATAGGCAGAGCATCTTCTGGTACAGTCAGCGAGGAGAGCGACACTTGTGACTGACATGAGACCTAACCTTAGGATGTATTCGGAAGAAGAAGAGGACGACGACGACGAGGAGGAGGAGGGTTGGGCGGGAGAGGATGATGATGGATCTGGCCGTGGGGTTGACGATGCGAAGAGTAGCGACCTATGTCGACTGAGCGAGGCGTTGAATGTTCGACGGACGATTGCCGAAGACCTACTCTGGACGTTGAGAACGGTGCCACGCCTCGACGAACTCGTCCTTAAGTACTTCATACGGACATTCACAGGTATGTTTACGCGTCGACCGGGCGTCATAGAAGTGCTGAGATACGAAAATATTGCCATCTATTATCTATCTATGGAGTTTATTTTGCGCTCCTTCAAGATAACCATTTAGAGGCGACCCAACCCAGTTCATCGATTGGGCTATAGACGTTGTTAGTGGGCATTATTCGTCAAGATAGATTGTCACGTTAAACACGTAAGTTGCTTGTTTAGTTTCTTATTTTCGGAATCTACGCTGTCTGTTATTTCTTCGGATTGCTCTTGGTTTACAGTAAATTTGGACGCCATTTTGTTGGATATCAAAGAATCACCATCACCTACGGCGTCGAATCTCAGTCCTGTAACAGACCATTTGCCGACACCCACTAGATCTATTTGATGACAGCTTTATCCTTGTAATATTTCTATTGTTTATATTACATAACATCACATTTGTTACGTCAATTGTTTTATGTAGAGGAGCCGATCGATTTCGAGTTGTTGCTGCCTAATCAGCAGAGGTTCGTGCTGCAGGGCCTGCCTCTGGATCTGCCCCTACACGTCGTCGCCAGTCGTATCCTCGATGAGGGTTACTGGCGTAGAAGATACTTCGCCACCTGGCAGGGACCTGTCGACATCTCTCTGTACGATGGCCGTTGGAAGCGACTGTTCTTCGAGAACTTCGTTCAGGGTCTCATCGAAAGCTTCGTTCCTCGTCTGACCCACACTGAAGCATTCTTAGAAGAGGTCAAGGTCGGGGGTCCGTTCGTCGTTCGACTGGACGTCCGCCAGCTACTTCCGCCGGTCAAGAGGAAGGTGCGGGCGACTGAGACGGAAGAGGAGTGGCCTGAGGACGACGATCCCCTACTAGTCAAAGACCACCTGCGCATCTCCCGTCTGGCTCCGTTTCTGTCCAACCTGGAGGAACTGCGCATCACCTACGGCGTCGAGCACTGCGGCATGAACTTCGACTGGAACTTGTTCCGCTTCACCGTCAATGACTGCGCCTGGTTGACCGAGTTCATCGGTCACACTCCGACGCTGCGATCGCTGACCATCCACCGGAGCCGAGTGGACGACGCCAGAATGCTGATGCTGGTTGACGGACTCAACAACCATGCGAGTCTGACGGAGCTCTGCCTGGCCCACAACATCCTTCGAGACGACGGAGCGAGGATCATCGCCCGGTTCATCGATAAATGTCAGTTCATCCGGACGGTCGACCTAAGGAACAACGAGATCGGATCCGAAGGAGGGCGCGCCCTCGCGTACTGCATGAAGCACAACACCAGCGTACGTACCCTCAACCTCCGATTGAACCTCGTCAAGGACGCCGGGGCAGCGGCGATCGCAAGGGCGCTGGCCTTCAATTCTACCCTTGTGGAACTGAACCTCGCCTGTAATGGGATTACCTGCGCTGCAGTCGACGCACTCGGTGACATCCTGGAGAAGAATTCCACACTGAAGAGACTCGACTTGTCTGGGAATTTCTTAGATCAGGTGGGCAGCAGAACGCAACGCTTGGGCTCAATGTTCAATTCAATTGCTGTATAATCTTATGTATATATAATATGTATGTATAAATGTGCGTATACGCATACATATGTAATATACAGACATCCACTCATACAACACTAGGAATATAGCATCGTGCAAGTGAGTTTGCTCGTACAAACTCTCGTAAGTTTCGATTAGATGTGCTGGATCAGAAGAATGGAACAAAATCCGTCAAACCTTCGGAGTATCTCAAATCTAATGCTATTTAATCGTCATTTGCGAACATGGGTTATTGAGCCTAACGTATAGTTGGGTCCTTACAAGGTTTACTGTGTCTTCAATGTTTTCAATGTTTAATTTTGTTTATTACGTTTGCTTTTGTTTAACTTAGTTAAGATTTAATGACATTCCTCTACCATCTTGCAACTCTCCGTGTAAATATAGGTGACCCTATCCAGCGAGACTATCATGGTCCTGAATTTGAAAAATGATACTTTGTACACATTTGTCTGTCTGGAGCAATAAAACTGATGGTTATGGTTATGGTCAAGTACACATTCCTTCTTTCTTCTCACCATCTCATTCGCTTATATATATATATATATATATATATATATATCTGTCTCTATCTGTTGATCTGTTGGTCTGGTGGATGGATATTTAGGAGTGTGGGAGACGCCTACTTCAGTCGATGGAGCACAACTGTTCTCTGACCGACCTTGAACTTCGTCTGACACAGTGTGGATCCGAGAACCTCTACTGCATCGGTCTTCTGTTGACGGAGAATCGAACCAGAGAGATCCACTGCCAGGCGGACAGCAGCGCAGAGACGGAATCGGACGTTGAGAGAACCAGTCGACCGCTTAACGACTGCGCTGAGGAGAGACCAAGGATAAGCAGAAGTAGTAGCAGCAGCAGACACTTACAATAGCGCTATAAGAACTCAACGAACAATCGAATGAACAGAGGAACAGACTAATGTACCCTCTAGGCTGTGCGCATGTGCGTGGGCACACTGGAGGTGGAGCCAGTGTACACACAAACTTAATGTATACCGCAAAAAACGTATTGCAAAAATACGGGTCACGATTCCATTTTATGAAACTGTACGCACATCGAGTCTCCTAGCCAGCTGTGGCATATATACCATACTCCATGCAAAAACTTTGGTTCTTTGGATGATACGT
>OY365816.1:9936679-9949179 GCA_959347315.1 Bimastos eiseni | reverse complement strand
CGGTTCCAGTGACTCTGGGAATGTGTGTGCACCAAGGCTATAACTCAAACGTTACTTCTTTCCACGCTACAAATCTACTCATTCGTCGTCTGGTTGAGGTTTACAAATCCGTCTATGAACTTAGAACACAAACTGGTGAGAACTGTGTGTACGTGTTTGCGTGCGTGTGTGGTAGTGTGAGTGTGTGAGAGAGAGAAAAAGAGAGAGAGAGAGACGCAGACAGACAGACAGAGATAGAGTCAGACAGACAGACAGATAGCCAGAGAGAGGCAGACAGACAGAGACAGAGATAGAGACATAGACAGAGACAGATACGCCGGTTTATATTCACGGTCTCGGTGTTCAATTCACTGACAGCATTAACCTGTACAACCTGTACAGTAAACACAATCCGTTAATAATTCCAATCTGTAAATAATTCCCAATCGAATTTACAAATTGTAATTATATTTGGAGATTTATACTTCAAGAGAAAAACGACTCATAGGCGCCCTGACCCTGACAAAACAGGCACATAAGAAGACCAAACGGAAGGCCCGATTTGTCAATTATAAACTCTGATGAGGTTTTATGGGACTTTGAAATATTCCGCCCTATATATCAGTGCTCTTGTAGCAGAAGAGAGGGTCCAATTTGACCCACGACAATCGGACAGTGACGGATGTGGAGCTCTCAGCTCATTCCTTGCGGACGAGAACTGGTTTGCTTACAGCAGCAAGGAAATGAAGATAGGAAGGGCAAAGAAGCTGATGACTGGGTCCAACAGTTTTAGCAGTAATCCATGGCATAGAGATTGTCGTTATTGTAAGAGCTCGGCTGTGTGAAGTTTCATTAGAGTATACACCAAGCTCAAAGAAAGACCAAAACCCGTACATAATCTACTGACGCTTGAAAAGTAAGATGTTGGATCGGATGAACCAATTATAATTCGGCATTGTTAGTGGTAACACTCAATGCGCTGTTCCACTTGCATCCAGGGTTGATTCAAAACTTTGGTTCGAATGCTTTTGATTAGAAGGAGTTTCTGAGAAGAGCAATAATTACACAGTTGCTGCAACTATCAGAAATGGTTAATTTTACCATAATTGAGTGGGAAATAAAATAAAGGAAGAGCTCGAGCAGAAATTAAAAGGTTCATCAAGAATATTATAGCTTAACGTTTCGTTGATTGGTCGAAAATGGGTGGGTGTATTATTGATCAGAAATGGGCAATTATAAAACTGTTCCATTAAAGGTAAGGCTCCCGTCACACTAGACCCGATCTCGCTACGCTTCAAACGAACTACCTAGACTCAAGAATGATGCCGAACGTGGCGAGATCGTGGTCGTTTACTGATAAATTTCAGGTAAAAAACCGTGAAAGCACAGTCACACCAGGACCCGATCTCACTACGCTCCCATCACGCTCGTAGAGCATGGTGAAAACGTTTATGATGCAGTAGAACCATAATTCGATCTTCTATGAACGTGTTGTAATCGCGATCGAGCGTGGCGCCGTCACCATGAGCGTGGCCAAATTTTGAACCTTGTTTAAAAAACGTTGTGCGAGCGTGACCAAAATAAGCGCAGTACGAGCGCATTTGAGCGTGTAGGGGTCGTAAAAATTGGCATTCCGATCTGAGCACGATGTCGTAATCTTTACACCACGCCCACGGCGATGTCCCGGCGACATGACCACGCACTCGCTATGACAATAATGCGTCGCAGTCAGGCTCGACCCGTTCGTAATACGTTTGCGCAACGCCTAACGCGCGCAGACAACGCCACTTTTGTATGTTTGCATGTATTTATGTATGTATTTACATGTATGTATGAAAATAAACGACTAATTATTCTGTCATACCGCTACAAAGTGAGACAAAAGTCGCAACCTCAGAAAGTTTTATTTCAATCCATTTTTGGGAAATACAGCGAAATTACTTCACATGACAAACACCTCTCCAAATAGTCAGTATGCTAGCATTACACACGTGTCTTGAAAATTTAATACTATTACTGCTAATATCACTGCCATCAATACAGTGCAGCACAACACCTCCAATCACTTATGTACAATTAATGTTCCATTATCATATTGTATCATGTGTCCACTGTCCACCGTCCAAGGCATTTTCGACCACGCGTCCGTCTTCATCGTAGCATACAGTCCTGCCTCATCCTCCTCGCTATGATGATGGCTTGGTATTCCAGGGATTCGAGTTCTGCTTGTAGAAGTAACATGTTTCATCCACGGCTGACACTGCACTGTTTATATTGCATCCCAATTTATACCACAAGATCATGGTGGTTGAAATGAGCGTGGTAGTAACGCAGGTTATACATATTGAGAACGTCGCAGCGGCTTTGTCTGTGCGCGTTAAGTGTTGCACAAAATTATTACGAACGGATCGAGCCTGACGGCAACGCATTATGGTCATAGCGACAACGCGGTCAGGTCGCAGGAACATTGCCGTGTGCGTGATGTCAATAAAATTAACGATTGCTCAGATCGGGAAGCAAATTTGTGCTACCTCCAACACGCTTGCAATACGATCATTAAGTTCGCACTAAGCTCGAGTTACGTCGGTACTACGCACGCCCCGTTTGTATTACGTTCAAATGCGCTCGCACTGCGTTTCTTTCCGCCACCCTCGCATCACGTTTTTTCAACAAGTTTGAACACGCTAAGGGTGACAGCGCCACTCCCAATCGTTTCCACCACGCTCTATAGTATACAAGCGTGATGGGAACGTTGCGAGATCGGGGGCCTGGTGTGACGGGGTAAGGGGTATTATCTAAACAGGAAGGTAAGTAAGTATATTCTATAATAAAAAGGCTGTAAATGTATGGACAGAGGTCCATCGCAGAAGTTCATAACAGAAGTTCATAACAGAGGTTCATCACTAACGACGACCAGTGACCACACACTCACCGCAGACCTATAATCATAGGATGGGAATCGTTTGTCTAAAACTCACGCCTATAACAATCGGCCTTCAATTGGCCGAATCGCATCGCTGAGGAAATCTAACGCCGGTCACGCACCGACGCCTAAGCATCATCGCACGGCACATCATGCGTCTTCGTCGTATTTGTTCCGCCATTCGCAACTTTCCCTCATTATCGCCCAGAGCGCGCTTCGGTCCCGTCCGCCGACCGCCAGCGGCCCCAGTGCCTCTCCGCCGACGGAGGGCCGGCCGCCGCTGGTCGCTGACCCGTCTCGATCCTCGGTCGTTCATCATGCGGGCGATCGGCTGTCAAGCGCGGATATGGCCGCTACACTAGCGCCATCTGGTTCCGGCGGTCGTGTAAGATGATCGTTGGACGTTGTAACGGAAGGACGTGTTCGGTGTGGCCGGAAGTAGTGTCTGGTTAGCAGACGGCGCCGGTAAAGCAGACGTTCGCTCATCGGCCACGTGACTGCTGTTCAGATTAGTTCGTTCTCCCCAATATACGGCGATGACGTCGTAAAGGTTACGACCTCGATCCGCAACGCGTTTAAGTTGCTGGATCAAATAAAGGTCAGCCAGCTAAACTGACAGTGACGTCAGATGATCGGCTGCAAACTACGTCATGCACTGAAAGGTCAAGGTTCAGATGATAATGGAGGCCATACTGTGAAGACGAGTGTGATGGGATCTTTTGGGATGGGAGCCACCGCTGCACTCAAGGGTGCCGTCAGTCTACTTTGGAGTGCCACCCATGGCTATTGCCTGCGCTGCTTACTGTCCCAAAACTTAGAAAACCACTGATTATAACAAATCTCAGAGGCCCATAAATTAAATACATTCTAAAATTTAAAGCTGTGTCGGTTATACACAATTGCAAGACAGCAAAAAACTTACTGGAAGTGGAAGAAAATAAATTTTATAAATCCAGGGACGTTGATCGAATGGCTTTTATTAAGGTTGCTTGCTTTGGAAAAGGTTTGGAACGCATGATCTTGGTAAAAGCCCTGTTCTGGGTCCCTTGTGTGAACATCTATGGGCGATGAAACATGACTATTATTGGTATCGAATACAGGACGACTGCTCGCGTTGCTCGAAATAGTTTACTTGTGAACCGTTCTAATATTAAAGCTATAAGAACACGAAGAACTGAACGCTGCTGAAGAAAGTAATTTTAATCGCAGTAATTAATTCATAATAAAAATGTCAAAGAAAGTTTGTATAACAATATAAATAAAAAAGACGTCGATGCATATAGTAATGTATCAACCAATGAAAGATTGCAAGCAACCATCAACATTCTCAAGGTTATCACGTAACATTTATGTCTTACAGGAAGTAAAGTTACCGACGTAGGGTCCATCAATATATTACAATGTTCTTCATTATTATTTCCAACCTGTAATTACGCAGTGTGTCACAGTGTCAAAGGCAACAATTACAAGTTATTACTGGAGTCGAATTTAACTCTACGGCAGTTATGCAAGGCGGACATAATTTGAAACTGCTGATTTTACAAACGCCATCTAGCGAATGAAAGGCTGAGTCAGTCGTTGAGAGGGTGGCGGGTATCGATACCACTTCCTACTGAGGGTTCTGCTTGTTACGCCAGTGATGCTTCCATTCGACCATGCCACCCCAACTCATGATCAACACAACAACCGAATGTCTTGTCTAATTTCGTATCACAATTTATTATTATTATTATTATTATTATTATTCGAAATTTTATATCACCCTTCCTCCAACACCTTTTTGTTCAGAAGTGCACTCGTCTCGACGGTGCAATTGCAGTTGTACTGCAGAGCAATTGTGCTCGAAGGACTTGACTCCCGGACTAGGGTCGAACCCGCTCACTCAGCGCACACTGAGCGTAACAGGCTGACCGCTCTAATAATTTTATTGATGGCTAATGTTGAGGAGCTAGGCCTATATACATGTATGTAATTGTGTCGGAGATTAAACCGAATTTCGTTATCATATCAGGGATTGGACATCGTGCTTGTTCGCATATGTAAATATTTGTGTGTGTGCGTTTGCTTGTTTGTGTGTTTTGGTGAGTGTGTGTCTGTGGGTGCGGGTGCAATGAATCAAGTGTCACAAAACAAGTACAGAAAGAAACAACAGAGCTAACACTTACAAACAATAAATAATTGTTAAGTAAATAACGATTAACAGTTGATCGATACATTTCTGTATCGGTAAGCTTTGCAACAAAACAGATAAATAAAATCTGTTTAAAAGTGTTTAAACGCAGTCGGAATCTGGTCATGAGATATCAGTTGACGCATGCTTATGCCCTATGGAACGAAATTTATCAGTTTCTGCCTGTAATGGCTTGTTCCGCAAGCAGTCGCATGAAATTAACATCTTACACGAGAAAACTGCGTGCCTACACTTCATTTCTATGGTTAAGAATGTTTTAGTAAATATTGGCAATGTATGTCAATGATAATGATCATGATCGTCATCGTCATCGTCATCGTCACCGTCACTGTCATCGTCATCGTCGTCGCTATCATCATGATCATCATCATTATGATCATCGTCGTCGTCGTCGTCCAAAGACACACGTTCGTACTTCTAAGAACGAAATTTATTAATTTCTGCATGGAATAGCATAGTTCGCATGCAATCGCATGAAATTGACACGAGAAACGAGTGTGCCTACATTTAGTTTCTATTGTTATCCCCTTTGTCAAGCTTTATATAGATAGTATCGCCGTTCTGAGTCATCATACTTATCAGTGTCGTGGTCATTGTTTTCATCGTCATCGTCGTCATCATCATCATAATCTTTGGTCTGATAATGCGACTTTGATTCGATTCCTTCACAACCACAAATGACAACATTTCAAGCGCATCCGTCCTGACCTTTGACCTAATAACGCCGAGTGACCCTGGGATGACATCCAATAGGAATGGCATCGCCACAGAGGCCGCAATCTAGTAATTACTGCACGGTTTTCGTGGTCTCTACGATAGACAACGATTCGGGATCACCCATGACCTCATTCACAAATGACGACTTTCTTTCCAATTCATATAAATCTATGATCGACATCGATAATTCTGCCTCCCGCTGCTGCTGCTGCTGGGTCAGACCTTCTTCCTTCGATGATGCTAATTCCGGTTGCGGAGGACAATCTCGAGTTCGACGCCTCACCTGGGGTCGCGTGATTAGCATCACAGGGAGAGATAGATGAGATGGTTGACCCACGAGAACGCAGGGATCCGTGCACAGATACAATGGGGCCGTGTACGGGTCCATTGGGCCCAGTGGGGCTGCCCAGCACCGGGCTCTGGAAGGGCCCGTGAAAGGGACTAAAGAAGGATCCACGAGGAGGGTAACCTTGAATTCCAAGAAGGATTCCTGTGGGGCATCTTCTTCCGTGGTAATCGCTCAACAGACGCATTCCAGATTCAGAGACTGGCGCCTGCTGGCGAGGATGCGGCGGGCTGGTCCCAGCCGATTCCATTGATCCAACAGACTGTGGATGAGGTGGGCGAGGAAGAGGAAGAGGAGCAGGAGGCAGAGGCGGAGGTGGAGGAGGAGCGGTGCGGGAGGATGCGTGGCTGTCCAAGGACCTGTCGAGTATCTCGTCATCGTCGTCATCGTCTTCGTGTGCTGCTCGGTCTGATCCGATCAAGTCCTGCGAGTCGAGGTCATCGTAAGAATTCTTGCGTGCGCTCGATCTAGACTCTCTGTATATTAGAATCAGCGACAACGCAATCAGGAAGAGAAAGAGATCACTGTGCGTTTAAAAATTAACCACGCCCCAATCAGATGATGGCTGTGTGTGATCACCAATGACGTGATAACTGTTGTTGTTGTTGCTTATGATGATGATGACGATGACGATGATGATGATGATGATGATGATCATCATCATCATCATCATGAAGTGTCATAATTATGAATGCTGCAAAGAGACGGAGAGGAAGAGGACAGAAGTAAGAAGAATATATTTAGATTAAGAGGAAGAAAAAATTGAGGCGGAAGAGAAGGAAGAGTAGGAATAGGTGGAAGAAGAGGACGAGGAGGCGGAGAAAGAAGAAGAAGAACGAGCAGTATGCTCACTTAACATACAGAGAAGAAGACTGACAGAGAGATACAGAATGATAAAGATACAGACAGGCTAGGGAGCACATATAGTTACAGACTGAGAGGGGCAAGGATGCAGACCGAGAAGGGCAGAGATACAAACAGAAAGAGTGGTACATATAGAAACGCAGAAACACACAGACACCGTGATTGACCATGCATGAGTCCTTGTAAGTACCTTTCTTTGCTTTCTGCCGCTCTGTCTCTCTGTCTCCGGTTCTTGAACCAGTTACTGACTTGGGTCGTCGTCAGTCCCGTCACCTCCGCCAGCTCCTTTTTCTCCCTTGGCGACGGATAGGGGTTGTGTCCGTACCACTCCCTCAGCGTTGTCCTCGACTTCTCCTTGAAGCAGTAGCTCGTTTCCTCTCCATCCCAGATCGTCCTCGGCAGAGGATACTTCCGACGGACCCTGTACTTCCCGACAGCTCCAAGAGGTCGGCCTCTCTGCTTCTCCGCCTCGGCGTAGTGCGCCTTCAGCCAGAGCGCCTGCATCTTGGCGTGGTTGTGTGGCGAGAAGGGGTGGCTCTCGAGCACCTTGTACAGCTCCTTGTACTGTCCGCGGGCGAAGGCGACCAACGCCTTGGCCTTCAGGACGCTCTCGTTGCGGTGGAGATGGTCGCAGACAGGTAGAGACCAGAGGAAGCGAGCCAAGCGCTCGATGTTGCCGCTACTCTGGAGGACCTCGCAGACGCAGGCCACCTGCTCCTGGGTGAAGCCAAAGGAGGGCAAGAGAGGAGGGGGAGCAGGAGGGTGTGAGGATGGCTGGGACAGGGTGCTGTGCAGCTGAGGGTTGCGTAGGGAGGCTGCTGCTGCTGCGGCTGCTGCTGCTGCAGCCGCCCCCAAATAAGAAGTGGAGACCTGGATGGGGTCGTGGAGCAGCTGGGTGCCGCCGCCGCAGCGATCGCTGGTGATGGAGGGCGATGAGAAGAGCTTGCTGTAGGAGTCGAAGTCCGGATGATGAGGATTCTGAGGCAGAGAGACTACAAAGCAAAGCACACGCGTGAAATGTTGACGACTCAACAACAGAAAGAGACGCAGCAATAACAAAACTTAACGCAATTGCAATGGCTTAGATCATGCAGGTAGATACAGGGACAGAGGCATAATAGGGCAGAAAGGGACGGTCACATCCGGTATTTCAGGTGGAAGAATGGAGCTGCTTATATCCCCTCAATATTTCATAAATATTTCATAAATATTTCATAAATATTTCATAAATATTTCATAAATATTTCATAAATATTTCATGAGTATTATAAATGTCTACAGTGTTTCCACTGTTCGTCCCTCACCGCTGCGTCTAGAAATTGAATTTTGTTCTATCTGCGCCATAACCCAGGATCAAGGTCTCCGTCTATAGGTAGATAAGCAATGCACGGTCTCAAAAGATAGCCAATTGAATTCTACCATTGTAAGTGCATCCTTTAATGATGACGGGGTAATTTCAACAACGGGGCAAATTTGACTGGGGTTAGGGATAACCATGCAGAGGAGAGGCGTATTTAAATGATTCCATAAAGCGTAAAATATCGCAAGACGCGTGCTAATGAGACCGTTGTGCCTTGTTAGAATATTAGCCTGATTAGTGATTAATCATTAAAAAACGATTTCGATTCCATCACATTTTCCCCACGCACATGCACTGTGGCCATTAAAGCACATAACTTGAAAGTTAACTCAATCAAATGTAAATTGCTTCTTTAATTCTCTGACTCACTGAAAAGTTGCTAACAGTTTCAATATCGAAAGTGCATGGTCCTCCTGCGGTGGAGCATGCACTTTGTGATCCCTATCGACAGTGCGTCATGATGAAGATGACAACGATTATGATGGATGAAGGTGACGATGACGACGACGACGATGACGATGACGACGACGATGATGATGATGACGACGACGATGATGATGACGATGTAGATGGTGATGATGATGATAATGAGTAGTGGTAAGAACTGTCTGTATTATATATATATATATATATATATATATATAGGCCTATGCAAATACACATACGCACGCGCACACGTACCCCCACACACACAAGATCACGGACGTACACATACATATATATAAAATATGATCCACGTAATGTAACTAGGTTGTTTATATATATAATACATTACTGATCCTGCCTGCATTATATCTATAGAAGACGGCTTGCGTCTCGTCAGCCATTTATTCTTGCCTTCATCTTTTATCTGTCAAACTTTCTGCTGTCTGGTCCTATGTTAATTATTCCAAAAGCTACATGTAGACTACGGTGAATTTCGAGCGGTGTTCTCTCTTCCTCTCCTCTTCCTTTCGGAAGATAATCGTCTCCATCTTGTATACGAACCGTTCGATATTCTCTCTTCGATGTTGATGTCATTGGGCGCCTGTCTGACTTTCGATAACGATTTTCGCCATGTTTCTGCGCATGTCATTAGTAATCCGAATATTCTTATCGCTTTGTCAATCCGTTCGTTAATTTCTTCTATGGACCTCTTCTATGTATATGTTTTTCATTGTTTGACTGCATGCCTCTTGCATCTGCCCATCTCCCCGTCTGTCCGTCCGTCCGTCCTGTCTGTCGAGCGGTCAATAAGTCCGTAGGTCAGTCAGACCAGATGTATTGTCCACCAACGTAAGGATGGGCAGGTGATTAGATAAATAATTAATTTTTAAATTAGTTTGTATGTCAATGAATGGCTCAATCAGTAATAACTATTTTTCCATGGGCTCTGACATCCATGATACCTATTGCACCAGAAATCACACGCGCATACCGCCCTGTTAGAACCCGGACAAACCTACGAAAATTTAGTCATAGATCTTCGGACCCATTGATCTGGAACGCTCTCCCACTGGAAATACGTTGTTCTATTACCCCTCATTCACTTAAAAACAAGTTGCGATCCTTTTTAATAAATGGTATATATATATATATATATATATATATATAGATGACCATGTCAGATCCTCACAGGGCTCGGTCGATGTTATAGCAGATGGTATCACTTTGGATTTTGGTCCCACACTTGTCGCCCATGCACACCTCCGCAATAGTTGAGTTAGTTAACTAGTTAAGAATTCGTTGTTTCTGAGAATTGATTTATTTCTCCCATTGCGCCAAGAATAGAAACAATGTTAATTATGATGGTTTTCTTTTCTGTCGGTAATTCTGCTACTAGGGAATCCCATCTAGCGGGATTTAAATCCCTATCTGGGCTCCCTTTGTAGCCTTTTGTTTTATAACTGATGTTCTTTATGCTTTTTGTCTTGAACAAACTGTTTGTTGTGTGGCTTCAAATAAGCAAAATGTATTGATTCATTGCAATTGAGTTATTAAGTCAATTAGCATGTGAGTGAGTGAATTAGTGAGTGAATTAGTGAGTGAATGAGTGAATGTGTGTATGAGTGAATGAGTGAATGAGTGAATAAGTGAATGAGTGAATGAGTGAATGAGTGAATGAGTGAGTGAGTCAGTCAGTCAGTCAGTCATTAAATGAACTTGTGGTTAGCCAGATTGCGAGCGAGAGGGTGAGGTGATATCGTGATATATGATGGGTCAATCAACTAGGCAAAGAGCGAGTAAACTATTTCGTTCACCATTGAGCTGGTGACCAAGTTATTAAGCGAGCATGTAAACGAGTGAGCGACTGGGTGAACGAACGATCCCGTTCAATCGAGTTGGTCGAAATCGTCGACGATTTAATCTAATGGTTCGTAGCTACAGTACAGCTGGACATCGTATTGGACGCCGCAGATAAGCGCTTCTGACTCGGCAGCAGTGGTCAGTCGGCCGGACTCTGGTCAGTCAGCGGCCAGACAGGACGAGGGTCAGCTGCGACGGACGAAGAAGGGCGGTCGACGGACATTTATCACCGGGGAACGGACGGGCGAGAGCTGGCCTCAACCACCGCGGGGCGTTCGCCGTGTCTAATTGACTTCTGACGGTTCCGCCCATCCAGTTGGCCCCGGCTTATTGGTGCGCGGATAATGGCGATTGTACGATGTGATATAGATAATGAGAAAAGCTAACGGATGATCATTGTGGCGGCGGTTTATAGAGAGAGAAAGGACGGGAAATGTAGGAAGAGCAGTCGGTCGGACGGGCTGAGACGGAGTCTATCTGGGTTTCTAATAAGTGTAAGTCACACTGTGCGGTGATGGATTGAAAAGCCGATAGAGTCTCCATACGATGAATGCCGCGATATAGATATACGGACTATGGAGGAGCGGGAACTGGGGGAGGGCAACGGTTTCAGCAGCAGAGGAAACAGAGGCGGCCGAGGAAGCCGTCAGATGCGGCATAGGCTTTGGCCAATGCGACGATAATGCGACAGCATTGAAAAGAACGACTGAGTAAAAGTCAGTTGAGGCATTTGCTATGGCAACGACAAAATACGGACATTGATGCCAAAACGTCTCACGTCATTAATCACACGATTACACGTGCATATGGTCACACCGGTGCATTTAATCACACCTTTATATGGGCCTTTTATGCAATGACACTGCTCTCTAATCACATCACAAAAGACATAATTATGTCGTATCATAATATATTATATGAGAATGTACTCTTCTTACGGCTAGCGTGACAGCTTCCAGGAAATAAGAAAGTCGTCAATTAACGTTGAGATGAGGATGTGACCCCGACTGAAACCATACTATACGGATTGTCAGTGTAGGTCGTTTCAAACTGAAGAGCCCACGATGGCAGAGGCACGATGTTGGGTCATGGGAGTCCTTGTCCGGGAAACCAGGAAATCAACTCGATCCGCAGACCGGAGAGGGCACGAGGAGACAGCAGACAGAGGTCTACGCATTATGAGTCGCAAAGATATTTAGGGCTAGATTTAATCGAGTTCCTCGGACTAAAAGCGGTATACCTTACATTGGATGTGAGAGGCAACGGGAAACCAGTGTAGCACATATATGTCACGTGGATAGAAATGTGAAAGTCTATATAGCTAGGGACGAGCTATTAGCCTGACTGCATAGTTAATAACTGACTGAGGAGAGGAGAAGCGTGCTTTGGGAAGCCCAGCAGATACCATGGTAGTGAACTGCAGTAGTTAATGCAGCAACAGGTGAAAGCATAAAGCATTGTAAAAACATAAGAGGAGTGAGATCTGTTGATTCATCGTATGGAGACTCTATCTCATGTGCTTTAGGCCATAGTATCACGAGCGCGTTATGCAGCGCGAGAGTTGCTTGGAGAACGACAATGTGCTATCAAAATCACGGTCTCTGGATGAATATATGTGACATTAGAATGCATTGACGAGAGAAGTTGGAGGTCAAGTTTAAAGAGCTGCTATTTGGTTCCCAATCAGATCTATAGTGAGTCTTAAAGAGGAGTTGATGCTCAGTCGATTTGTCGACATCAATGAGTTTAAATCATGTGACAGTGAGTAGATCGATCCAACAATTAAGAGAGAGCTGGTCAGCGGCTGACCATGAAGGTTTGAACGCCGTCAGCA
>OY365816.1:9821818-9936479 GCA_959347315.1 Bimastos eiseni | reverse complement strand
CTTGTTCTTCTTCCTCTTCTTGTTCTTGTTCTTCTTAGCATCTTTCGTCAGCTTCTTCGCATTTCTCTTCCTCTTACTCTTCCACCTTTATTTTCTCTTCCACTTCCAACTTTTATTTTCTTCTTCTACTTCTTTCTTATCCTAACTGGGTTTTTATTAGTCCATAACTCTGAGCCAGCGATATCCTGTTGAAAATAGTATTGACCTTCCAACTAACGGATCGACATCTGACATACTACTTTCTGAGTTTTCTTTATATGCACTCTTAGTAAACATAGATGACGTCAGAGTTAATCAACACCAACAGTTTCATCCTATGATAATTATGTGTGCTGCTCAAATAACTGGGGCCCGTCACCATATTATGGCAGATGGGCTCTTGCGTACAGATAGAGCCTCAGCATAGATGGGTTTCAGAATTCTAGGATCGACCTCATAACGTGGGTTAAATTTGGAACACGGTCGTCCTCTTGCATGAATTCAGTTATTCATTCGTTTATTCAGAGCTTTTATGTAGCGCTTACGCCAGATAACTATATTCTATTCTATTCTATTCTATTTACGGATTTATAAAGCGCCTCTCACAGTACAAGCTATTCAGAGGCACTCCCAATAATGCAAAAAACCCCTAGAGAAAAGAGAAGTCTTAAGAAAACGAGCAGAACAGTTGGGCTACTAGATAAGATTGCAGCACGAGTCACAGCAGGAAGGCTGTTCCATAGCATAGGCACGATGCTGAGTGTACATGGCAGTTCTAGACTGCGGTACTAGAAGATCGTGACGGTCTAAAGAACGGAGAGGACGTCCGTTGGTAGCTGAGATAGGTTTCCTGATAAGATCACATAGATAGAGTGGAGCTTGACCCAACAACGCTTTGAATGTAAGCAAGAGAACTTTGAAATGAATCCTATCAGTCAAGGGAAGTCAATGAAGATGTTGAGTCATACGTGAAAAACGTGGAAGACGGGCTATCAAACGAGCAGCTGCATTGAGTACAGACTGGAGCGTAGTGAGGCGGAGTTTTGGTAGGCCGACGAGTAATGAGTTACAGTAATAAATGCGGGAGCAGATGAAGGCATGAACCATGGTCGAAAAAATGGTCGAAGACACAGATCGTCGGATGGCGGGTAGTCGCCGCAAATGATAGAAGCTGGACCGAGAAAGATTAGAGATATGTGCAGAGAAGGATAGAGTACTACTGTCCAGAGTGACGCCCAGATTGGGGACATTTGTAGAAAAACTAAACTGAGGGAACCGCTTGGCAAGTAAAGCGTAATTAAGTTTATGCAGCTGCTGGCGGGTGCCCAACCAGATCAATTGAGTCTTGGAAGAATTGAGTGAGAGACGATTTGAGGACATCCAACAGTTGAGATCAGCAGAGAGTGATTCAATAGATTGGCAAAGAGCAAGTTGGTTGGAAGTGGAGCCATGCACGAAGGCCTGAACATCATCAGCGTAGAGGTGACCTGACGTAGAGTGCTTTTCAAAAAGGCGAGGAATATTAGCTGTAAACATGATATATACAAGTGGACCCAGTACGGATCCTTGAGGTACGCCAAACTGAACAGGTACTCAAGAACTGCGGGAGTCACCTAGGATGATCATTAGTAATATATATATATAGATAGATATATATAGCAATAAGTAATAATATATATGACCGATTTATACTGTCTTGAAGTGTAAAACTGTTTATGTGTAACTCATATATATATATATATATATATATATATATATATATATATATATATATATATATATATATAATATATTATGAATATGTCTATTCGTTTAGACATCATGCGTGCAATGGTTGGACGCTGAGGCGCCAAGCAAGCCCACGTCTCTCCATCTCCCTTCCAACAACAATGGTATCTCGTAATTGAGAGAACAATGGAAGATGACTTGTAATTATTTGTGATCATGCATGTGCCGATGACGGTTCACAACCACGCAGTTGATAAATCTCATTGCAGACTGGAAGCGCCATCGAGTCTCGCTTCGTAACATGATCATCTTTTATCAGTGATTTTTTAGGGCTTTACGGTTGACTTCTGGTTGACTACGGTTGACGGCTGACTTCTGTCTTCTTCCGTGTTTCGTTTTCCCTCCTTATTTGCCCCGTCCCCGTCTGTCCGCCTATGTGTCTGTCCGCCTATGTGTCTGTCCGCCTATGTGTCTGTCCGCCTATGTGTCTTCCGCCTATGTGTCTGTCCGCCTATGTGTCTGTCCGCCTATGTGTCTGTCCGCCTATGTGTCTGTCCGCCTATGTGTCTGTCCGCCTATGTGTCTGTCCGCCTATGTGTCTGTCCGCCTATGTGTCTGTCCGCCTATGTGTCTGTCCGCCTATGTGTCTGTCCGCCTATGTGTCTGTCCGCCTATGTGTCTG
This sequence comes from Bimastos eiseni, assembly GCA_959347315.1. Taxonomy (NCBI): domain Eukaryota; kingdom Metazoa; phylum Annelida; class Clitellata; order Crassiclitellata; family Lumbricidae; genus Bimastos; species Bimastos eiseni. Next base: position 9,934,090 of record OY365816.1, on the reverse strand, counting down.
TCCGCCTATGTGTCTGTCCGCCTATGTGTCTGTCCGCCTATGTGTCTGTCCGCCTATGTGTCTGTCCGCCTATGTGTCTGTCCTTCTCTGCCTCATTTGATGTGCATTACGTAAAGTTGGTTTACTTTACGGACTCTGTGTTCATGAGGCAAAGTGTTAGTGCGCATGCGCATGCGCGTATACGTGTCAGATAGCGAGATCAGACATGCGAAGTAGAATGCGGAAACAAAGTAGTAGAACAAGAAGAACAAGTAAAAGAACACAAAGAACAAGAGGAGGAGGAGGAGGAGAAGAAGAAGAAGAACAACAACAACAACAAGATCAGGAGGAGAAGAAGGAGGAGGAAAAGGAAAAGGAGAAGGAGAAGAAGAAGAAGAAGAAGTAGAACTAGAAGAACAAGAACACGAAGAAGAGTAATAATAGAAGAGCATATTATAGTCCATGCAAATAAAGAGTTACAAATCTATAATGAGGTGTGAGCGACTTCATCGTTCTCTGCCCCGGCGTATATTATATGAGAGCGGTTGACAAGTCTCTTCCCTTGCCGTCTAATCCCTCATTATGTACACAGTTGATGTACGGTTAATGTACAAATTCATCGTTGACTGGCAATACGAGTGAAATCATAATCTCGAGACACCTGAGACCCAAGATCAACAAACCCCGCATTCACCACACACTATAGAGCACACTCGTTGGCCTATATTTCAATACGCTCTGCGCTGCAGGTTGCATAATTATTATTGCAGGAACTCGTCGTATCGTATAGATGTAATAATACTGGAGTCAAGAGACGATGATGACGAGAAACGCGGATCGCCAGTGCACACGGCGCTATCGATTTCAACCGAAAGACGTTTCGGATTTTATTATTATGTGCATCAATTGGGCGATAATGAGGAACTCTATTTTCTCGCACTACGAGTTGGATGATATTGAGAATACGACATAATATGTTGCATAGGCCTATGCGCCGCGTCTGGCTGCAGCTATGATGCAAGCCACGTCATCAGTATTGTCCGGATCAGTGTCTACTGTATACCCAATACACGGATCGATCTTATGGATATCGATCTGATGGCGGATTGATTTTTGTCTATCATCGGTTAATACCCTACTATAATTATTAGGCCTATTGTCATTGTTATTATTATTATTATTATTATTATTATTATTATTATTGTTAATACAGTCGACAAATTGATATCCATATTGCCATCCGATATTTAAGATTAGATAGCAAATTACAGATAAATTGTTTGAGGTCGTTAGGCCCATGTAGAAAGACATAAGTTCGAGTTGATACAATGTATTTTATCTCACAGTGATATCGATGCGGTTATAAAACAAGGCACAATTAGGATATACAAGGAATTTACTATCAATCAACAACTTATACATTGCCACTTTTGCCTTAAACAGGAGGCACCCATAGCAACGCTGTAAAGTGACGCGGTGTATAGTTATATAGTCAGCGCTCTTGAGTAAGCTATTGAACTGCGCTTGACTATCGAGTGGCGCTTTAGAAGTTTCAAGATTACGACTGCAATTACGATTACATATAAGCCTAGTCAGTGCAGACCAAACGATGCTAATCAGACACTGCAGGGAAATATTCAGCGAGAGCTCTAAAATTCTAGCGTATACCGATCACTCTGCTGTATACATTTATACATGCATGTGCACATGCCTTGTCTAAGTTGTCTTGTCCAATCTCCGTATGCATTACACATACAAAACGTGTAACATAAAAAGGTCGCCAAAAGATTATCTATAAGCAGCAGTTACACTCTCATCACGTCCATGACACCCATGCACGCAGTCGGATCCATTAGAAAACTAGCGTTTCCTTTATGAATTGAACAATTAATTTATTAATAACTCGTGCAATCAGTCTACTGATCAGTCAATTAATCGATCAATTGATCAAGCAAAAATTGAAACAAGCAACCAAGCTGACAGACAAGTAATTGGCCAATCAAACAGTCGATCAGTCAATCACTCAATCAACCGACCAGTCAATCACTCAGCATAGCAAATAACTCACTCAAGAGCTAGGCCTATAGTTATTTGATTCAAATAACTATAGGCTATAGGATTTTGTAAAATGTCTGATTTCTTAGATTTTAGGCAATATGTAAAATCACCCACCTACTATTACGATTAGAATTAGGGTAAGGGTCTCGGTCAAGGTTAAGGGCTGCCCATAAATGACCTCATGCTATTTTGGACGAATTTTGACACCTAACCCTTCGGCACACGTCGTCACAAATCCCATGTCCCCATCAAATATGAAGTCACAAAGCTCTGACCCCTTCCCCGAAAAAATCGGATGTCCAGAATGTTATGTGTAAATTTTTGTAGAATAATAAATAAAGTAATTATAACGTAAAAATCCTTAAAACTTTCAAGTATCCAACGAAAAAAATTGATAAAGTATAACTATTGCACTCAATATGCATTCCACGGGATGAAAAACTTGAAACAATCCAAACATCTCCAACGTCGGAGCAAAGAAATTCTCCCTCGTGGAATAGGTAGAGAGAGTTTGGATCTCATCCTGTTCAATACATATTCCATTCGAATCCAGTCCTTCTTCGTCTAAACAATTAACACTCTCTCCATTTTTTCATTTGCGCTTACAACTATTCACGTTGCCGACATGCAGTGACTTATTGTAGTCTGATGCGTTTTGGCAATATATAATTGATTCCTGTTTGTGTGTTACAGAATGGCTGCCTCACTTCCAAAGCCCCAAAATGACATCAACCGTAAACGTAAACAATCAAAAAATTAAGAATACAATTATAATAATTAGTGTTGTTAATATGTGGTAACAGTTACTGCTAATTAAGTGGAACTTGTTTAATTGAGTGACAGTTTTTAATTAAATTACGCATTTTGATGTGATGATGTGACGTCACATTTCGTCGACCCCTCCCCTCATTACACTTCGTCGCAAATGGGTGACCCCTACTCCCTATGACTGAAGGCGCGTAACGTCATTTATGGACGGCCCTTTAGGGTCAGGGCTAGGTTCAGGGTTAGGGTCAGGGTCAGGGTTAGGGTCATTGTTAGTGTTTACGGTTTGTGCAGGGTTAAGGTTAGTGTATAGAGTTAGGGTTTTACACATTGCCTATAGGCATTTTACAAAATTCCTAGTTTCGCACATTGCCTGTAACATATACAATTATACAAAATTATACATACATTGAATGTGATTCGTTGTGAAATTCACTGACCCAAACAAGTTTCAACGCTTAAGAACAATCTCGGTTAATTTTTCCATTAATATATTCCCCTTTATAGTGCGTCTGTAAATTTTTTTGGGTGCATGGTTGGCTTGTACTCAAGCATTTGCAGAACAACCTGTTTCTCATCCTCTTTTTTGGACTAGAATTTCTGGGACTAAATCATCAAAGAGACTGAGACCATCCAGGGTCTCCTGCAGGGACTGAATCGTCAGGGAGCTAAGTGCTGGTATTCAAAAAAACAACAAAAGTATCGGGAAAATGCAGTAAGTTGTTGTCACAAAAGTGACACTGAAGTAAATGGTTCCACACTTCTTGAGAGCAAGATCATCTCTGCATGTGCCCTGCCATAGCGTCGATGAAGGGGAAAAACTCACATTTTGCTAACGCCTCTTGGTATACGTGAACATTTTTCCTCTCGGTGGAATTTCCTCCTATAGGAAAATGACTATTATAGTTCTTTAGTATCTCGTTATGGTCGTCTCTCTTGTATATATATATATATACTCTGTAATGCGGAGGTGACGAAATTGTCTTATAGTTCTGTCACACGTTGTGCTGCGCCTTCATCTTCTATAATTGCTGAACGATACCTCTTCACATGATCGATATCTTGCCATTGAAGTCACGGTTATGACTGAAGAATGAAGAGCTCTCATTTTGGATATTGCAGAGTCGTGTGGTAAGAAGTTGAGAACACCTTTTGCCTGAACGATTTCATATTCAAAAAGTAAAATACGTTCAACCACTCGAACGAGTCCCCTTGACGAGCTCCACTCCGGTCATAGGTTTACATCATCAATGATATGTATTCAAAAATCTCTTAAGGGAATGGAACGGTTGCGCCATATACCAGATAAAAGAGGGTCCATAGAACCCATGGTTATACTTTAACTTGTTCTGAACGATTTCAGAATGTGAGAATCTATCGTTGGCTTTCGTGCGATACATAAACTCCACTTCGCACGCCTATAGTGCTAGTCCCAAATCCGGACAAAGGAAGAGGATGACGATAATGCTATTTGTCATTACACATACAGTGCTGTTAAACAGAAGCCATTACTGCGAGGAACTAATTAATTAATTAATCAATTAATCAAGTCATTCATTCATTCACTCATTCATTATGAGCGTTTATATATGCAGAGATTGGTTTCTTCTTTGGTAACCACGCAGACGCATGTATATGTATATGTATATGTATATATATAAGGTTCATATTCTTAGGATATATCTGCTGGCGCCTCAAAAGAGGCCTCATCATCTGATGACGTTTCCACCAGAGACATCTCCTTCGCTAGATATACACAGCTGTGCCTGGACGAAATCAGCGATCCTTATGATCATCGGCGCTCATCAACTGATGCTGGCCGTCTCTCTGTTCTTGGTATGCGCAAATGTGACACCGGGTTCTTCCTCATTTTGGTCTCCTTACCACAAGTCCTAAATCACCAGCTATGCCCGTAAATAATGGCATAGGTAATAATTATAAGAACGGCTGGTTTCATAACTTTATAAAGTGACGCCTTCAAGTCTTCAAAGCATTTTATTATGGTATTTGCAACTATGGCCGAAAAATTAAAAATCAGTCGTTTATATGCATGGCAACAATATAAAAAAACTCATTAGTACACGGAGCACAGACATACATATATGTGGAAAAAATGTCCACAGAGGCATAGACAACGGAGAAATGAGTAAGAAAGTGGAAGGAGAATGAATTCAGAAGGTTGAAACAAGAAACAAATGGAGGAGGACGAGAAGGTGTGTGGATAAGAAAAAGAGGCGACCATGATGAAACAAGAGAGGAAGGTCCATGGCTCATGGAATAATAAAATCAACAGTCATATTGGTGAATATCATTCCAATACTCACAATAGTATGGAAACGGTGTCTGTTCTGCGTGGCTGGTATAATACGGAAGACCAAACGCTCCCAACTGAAGAGCAGAATTCTTGATCCACTCGTTCGCAAAATTCGCCATTCCAACACACGTGTAGGCCTATTCTTTCGACGTGTTCAGGCGAGTTATGACCGATTCCTTGATTCACAACAAAATTCAGCGATTCCTGAACCAAAAACGTCTTCAAACCCTTCGTATGCGGTGTTTTCACCGTCCCTCAAAATGCACGTCCGTTGGACAACCTTTGACGAATTTCGAAAGCACTCGATATCTGTTTTAATTAGCTGGGTTCGAAAACGGCGATGGAGATAAGATCTTGCAGACTCTGTCTCCTCAGAATTTGCACTCGGTGCTTCTTATCACATCGTCCCCGAAACAGTGCTTCTTCTGCCTATCTTTAACGAAGTCGTTCAAGCGAGACCGCACTCGTCTGTGACTGGTCTTTGGTAAGGAAATAATGAAAACGTATAACGGGTCGAATATTTATTCTGGACTAGACTATCGCCTTACGAGACCCGTCAATGGTCCAATGAACCTCTTTCGGCGCCCGTTTTCTATTTCGTGAAACCGGATTCTGGTACCTCACAGTGGGGGATCAATTGTTACAATGACGTCGAGAACCGAGTCGCGTTCGATTTCTACCCGCGTCGCTCGGTAATAATTGACAACAAATACCCACCTGCCACCTATCGGTCGTTGTTTCGCCGCAAGCCGTGCCCTAAGAAGGCGGTGCCAAGGGCGTGGTCTTGACCATCGGCCACGCCCCAGATCGTAGCCAAGCAACGGTTGATTGGCATGGCGCATGAGAAACGGACATTTGGCGTGACGTATCGGATTAGGTCCGCAGAAATCTAGAAGGCGATTTGGAGGAAGGCGCTGAAACGCATTGTCTTCTGTCTGCTCTGCATGGGACTCTTTCGCTGAACCGCGCAACAATTGGCATCCGTAGCTATACACGACTGCTCAACAACTGCCATTTAATGCGGCTTCGGATTCATGACGTCACGAAAGGCCTCCGTAAAATCGATACGTCACAGGAAGTTGAGCTGACTCGAGCCAAATTGCTTATATAGTAACTGACCGTAGACCTTACAAAAGCCTAGGAATATAATATGTCGTACCAGGAATATAATTGAACATTGACGGAGAAACCATATCGTGCAAAGGAGTCTCACACGAAATCAGCGAAATGGAATAGTCCACATTTGCAGTGCATACCACAATGCGTATACAGGCCAAAAGCTAATCAAGAACTCTACAACATAGAATTTCTATGTAATGGCATTAGCCCATCGCCTACATTTTCGAATTTATAAACCCATCATCCTAAGAATTATAGGCTTAGAGTAAAATTTAGGCGAACACATTGAATTATAGACAAAAAAATGTCGATGACATACATCCATATCAAATCTATTTAAATCACATGATAAATAAGTATTGAATATGTGTACATAACAATAATATTTTATATATTGCATGTATTATTATGCATGAGTTCTTCATTTGTTCTTTCAGTATTATGCGCCCTAATATAATTTTATGATACATTATATAGGCCTATACACTTAGGGCCCTTGAATAGTAGATCTATGCCAATATAACGGATATAACTTGTATGCATGCATATGGCATTTATGGGGCGCCTTATAAGAATCTGACGCTGGCCCTAGAGTCCTAAACGTTATGGCTACCCGATACCCAACAGATCTAAACAAATGTGATTTAATCAAGTTAGAAAATGTTTCCTGAGCTGCAAGCGGGGCAACAAGCGAATTTGTAGTGGAAGAGCGTTCCAGTATGATGGTCCAATGTACGAGAAGGCACGGTGCTCCCGCATCAAAGTACGGGAGCGTGGCAACATCAAATTCAGAAGAGCCGCAGCACGGATCGACGACCTGGCTGGATGAAGACTGGAACACAGAACTCTCTGATGTAGGCCTATTCTGGGGCCGCGCCGACCATCGATGATGATCTTGATACTCATCTAAACATGTATACATACACAGGGTGGCTCAATGAAAAATACCCCACTACAAGAAATGCAATTTCTCAACAACCGATACAGATATCTTCACCAATTTTTTAAAATTAACAGAGGAAAGATTTGTGAACAATCACTGAAACTTTAATTGAAAACTTAATGTAATATTCCGTATTTTCACAATTACGGAGATGAACGGTCGAATGAATATTTATTCAAACTGAAATCATCTCAGAATTTGTCACACAAACACGTCGTGAGGGTTGTCAGAAACCAATTCAGCGTCTGCCAGCGATTGTGGTAAAAAAGATTTTATTACTGATGAAATTTTTTGACCTAAACCCGCCATCAGAACGACCGTGTTTGTTCTGGGCAAAAAGCTCGATGTTCACGAAAGTCGCATGCATGGTGGTTGAGCGAGCCAAGTTTGCGAACCACGTCGTAGTTTCTGCTGGCGTGTGTTACGGCGGTAAGTGTACAGTGTTGGGCACAAGACCAAGACCTCGAGACCAAGACCGAGACCAAGACCGAGAGGTCCAAGACCAAGACCGGGTTATCCGAGACCAAGACCAAGACCGAGACCGGGTGGTCCGAGACCAAGACCAAGACCGATGGTCCGAGACCAAGACCAAGACCACAGTTTTCCGATCTCGAGACCGTCTCGAGACCACATCCATGTAACTGAAGACTGCGTTAGTTCTCAGACTAGGCTATAGTAAATGCAAAACTTTACTCTAACGCACTGCTACTCTCAGTGTTTGAAGACTGCAAGTCTGTTCTACCGTCTGATTTCAATTTTCCAGCACGGCAAAGTTGGCTCAAGACTTTATTGCCACCAACTGCAGTGACTTTATTGGCAAAGATGAATGGCCACCAAACTCACCAGACCCTAACCCTCTCGATTATCACGCCTGGGGTGCTATGCCTGAGCGCTACACGACATTTCATCCCTATAGCCAACGAACATCGAAGAGCTGAAAAAACTCTTGCAGTTAATATGGGACCAGCTGCCGCAGCACTCAATCAGCAAGGCCATACAGAGCTTCACAAAAGACTTCGAGCTTGTGTGAAAGCTGGGGCGGACACTTGAAGCATGCTTTGAGCTTTGACTGCCTATCACATCTTTTGGAATTTTCAAAAAAGGTGGCGTCATTTGACATTGAAAACTACATGTGCCTATCCATTTTTTTCTGCGCAATTATGAAAATAAAGAATATTAAATTTAGGCAGCTGTAATACTTGAAGCAATTTTCAACTAAATTTTCAGGGATTTTTCACAGATCTTTCCTCTGTAAATCTTAAAAGTTTAGTTAAAATACCTCTATCGGTTGTTGAGAAATTGCATATCTTCTGGTGTGGTATTTTTTATTGAGCCACCCTTTAGAGTTGAAAAGTATGTGACTAACTATGTATCTTGCACAAAAACTTTCGATCAACTTGACCGATTGCTCCCAAACTTAGCACGAATTCTTGTTAGCAGCCGAGAAAAAACATATATTGGGTCGCGATTCCAAACTTTATCTCTTCTCCAGTTTATTGGCTGAAAAATTCGCGCAAACGCACCGAAATTAGGCCTATTTGCCAGACGCATTCACTCTAATTAGAGCAATGCCGACATTGGTGTTTGCTGCTGTTTTAAAGTCCTGTCTTTCGTCTATAGCCAGTGGCATAGGCAGGATTTCCCCAAGAGGGGGTTAGTGTAGGCACTTTTGGGGTAGTCATTCCCCACTAGATCTACAATAAATTAGGGGGCTCAATGAGCAAGATTTTTTATTTTAGTCTCTTTTGCATTGCGACAGTTTTATGTGATATTACAAAATATAAACTTTAAAAAAAATTAAAATCGACTAAGGCGCGCAGCTAGTGATTTTTATGACAATGGACACATAAATGACAAACATATACTCAAGTTTTAAATTTGATATGATTACAAAATAGTTCTGCCTATGCAAATCAGTCTCAGATTTTCTTTTCTTAATATCGTAGCAGGCTAATATACTTCTTCTGATCATCGGTTTTCTTGTCATTATCTTATTTATTCATTGCTTAATCATAACTTGCTTGGCTTCACAGACCGAAATCTAATCTTCACTTCCTTAGTAGTTCATTGATTATTTCCTCGGTTGTTGGAGTCATTTCACGGTGTTCATGCAGAAGAGCTAATCAATTCAGTTTAATTTGCTTGTCGAGTTCCTGAGATATGTTTTCAGACGGTGAAGTGTTGAGAAAGAGCGCTCACTGCATGGTACAGATGGAAACAGGCAATGTAATGTTGCCAAGATTTGCAACAACTTTGTAATATTTGGATGAACTGCTGAATGACACAAATGCATCGCGTCCAAAGCATTTTTTGGCACACTACCCGTTACTTTGCGTGAAAGACAACGGTACCACAGCCTTAGTTCTGCCACTAATGAATCCAAATACGTTGAGAGCCATTGCTTATGGATTGATTGCTTAGCTTTGTTTAGTACTATTCTTGCCCCAACATCTTATAGCAAGAGATAACAATGTTTAGTTAAACTTAACCACAACACCTTTCAGCGAGAGATAATCTGCTTACAGATTTTATCGATCCACCACATATATATACAATGCAGCAATTTATATAATTTATCAGTTATATTCAACTGCTTTCAACTTGGTATATTGCGTCCAATGATCATGTCTAAGAATGAACTGACCTAGCTATATACAAAAGTCTCTCTTTCTATATCTCTTCATATTTATATATATATATACATTAGCTAAATATGTACACGCACACCCATTTTATATAGTTATATATATGGTACGCATAGGGCCAATGACAGCTGTTTTACATCCCTGTCCTATGTCCGAAAAATAATTGAATGATACATTGCGCTTGTCACATTATAGGCTAAGTTCTGCTTCATTTACACCATGGTATACGGTATCGGGTATATATCAAATCTATGCCACAACTGTTGCCTCCGTGGAGTCAGCGGGTATGCTGCACTCAGTGCACTGTGAGTGTCTGTTAATCCTCTAGCGAGGTACGGTCCTAAAATTATCCCAACTTATTCTGTAAGTTGCTGCTAAAAAATATTTTCGGCTATTCCAATGGAGGGGGGTTAAGCCCCCAAACCCCGCCTTGCCTACGCCACTGCGTCTAGCCAATGATGTCGATATAAAATTGGTGTCTATTGAAACTCACCCAAGAACCTGGATTAAATGAAGGTACCACGCACGAATACAACTAAACTAGATCGCCATCACGTGATGAGATCTGGATTGGGAGCTATCGGATTGGTCAGCAATTTAGGTTGAGATCAAGGCGCATGAATGTTGCGTCAAACTGGCTTGTGCGGCGACCTTATTAATTTCGTTCTGCTCCGTTGTTTAGATATTGTCAACAAGAAATACGATCGTCGTTGTTGCTTAAAACAAATAATCATTATTTGTAATCAATAATTACATTATGGCCGACTAAGTTGTGAAAGCTTCTGAATTCAAGGAAATCAGGTACGGAAAAGTTAAACACATAGGATCATAAAGACAGATATCTTAAATCTTGTTGTGAGTGCGTCCCAAAATTCAATTAACAGCAAGTAATAATTATTAGGCCTATGTTATTCTTTATTACTTTAAGCTGACGACATGCAGCTTGATTACAAGTCATAATATGAATGCAAATTTGCCTGCAGCTATGCAAGGCGCCCATCACATCCAACTGATCATTAAACAAAGCCACCTGGCAATTGAAAGGCTGATTCAACCCCTGGGAGCTAAGCACGAATCGATCTCACGTTCGTGTTGATCTTCTGCTCTTTCCGCAAGCGTTACCGTTGCGCCAGGTCCATCCAGTTTCTGCTGAGGAGGACAACATTTTCGTCGTCTCATGTATTGTGCCTGGTCAAAATCGCCCAACATGATAGATCCTAAACCGTAATGTGATGCTTTAAAACATTTTTAAGTTCCAATAGCGATTTTGAGTTAATTCAAAGTCAGCTTCATCGGGTTTTGCAGCTTGATAGAAATAGTGGCTAAACTCAGGAATCGAGTTAGCAATTTTTAGAGATAACCTGATCATTAATTTTAAGTTTGCTTGAATGATAGGTAGAAGAACGTGAAGCCAAAGACAACGACAACGAAGAATGTGTTGAGGTAGAATGCGAAGAAGAAGAATGTGAGGGCGGAGACTGAGATGACGATGACGACGACGATAAAGAAGAAGAAGAAATAAGAAAGGTAGAAGAAGAAAATTAAACAATAGGCCTAGATGCACATTTGACAACAAGAAAACTTTGCGTGAAGAAGATAAATGAAGAAGAAGACTATGCTTGAAGATGAAGAAGAGAAAAAGAGTAGAGATGACTGAAGACGAAATTGAAGAAGTAATATAGGAGAAGGAAGAAACAAAAGAACAAGAAGGAAAGAAAATGATATTTGAAGTAAATGATTAAGAAGGCGAAAAGTTAAAAGAGGAAGAAGAAAAACAAGACTAAGGAAAAGAGAAAACGCAGGAAAAAGAAGTAGAAAAGAAGAGAAAATGGAAGAAACTGCTTGACGAAGAGAAATAGGAGGAGGAGGAGGAGTAGAAGAAAGAAGAAGAAGAAGATAGAAAAGAAAAGAGGCAGAAGGTAGAATTATGAATACGATGCTGGAAGAAATGTAAGATAAAGAAGATGAAGAAAAGAAGAGGAAAGAGAAGAAAAAAGAAAAAGAAAAAAAGATGCATTAGTCTAAATGAGAAAAAGACGAAGAAAAAAAGACAAACAAGAAGAATAAAAGTAATAGAAAGAAACTTGCCATGCTTGAAGAAAAAGAAGACAAGAAAACTTCAATTGCTGCATGCACGGATTTTATGATTCTTCACTCAGTAGACCCTATATATATATATATATATATATATATATATATATATATATATATATATATATATATATATATATATAATTATTCGATAATATAATTATGCAAAATTCCACCAAATACAATAATTATTCTGGGGTTCAGAAGCACACATTTCCGAGAAGTCAACACTGCATGTCGGCCATAGCCGCCACATCCAGCCTCCAGTATGTAGCAACCAAGCTATTAGTGACAAAAGAAAGAGTTCCTATAGAGCGACGACGACAACGAAATACACTCAAACAGTTGCGGCTCCTTAATTAATAAGAGTAAAGACAATTCACAAGACGTTGATGATTCTAAGGCGACTGAATATTAACATAATAAGACTGAGTCCGGATTCTTAATCGGAAACAATGCGGTCATTTTATCTATAGGGTGACATCAACAGGTCGCTGCTAATCGACGACGGTATCTATAATTATACACATGCGAGAGTCAATTGCCTTGAACGGCGTCTAAATATATATAAGGTAGAGCAATCTTAAGATCCACTTTAGTGTGCGCTAGTCGAACGCCTCTCCGGATACTTTCAGCAGCGACTGTCATTTCATATAAGCTCCTGAAAAAGCAAACAAGCCTGTTTCCGCACTCTTCGGAGACAATGGTCCTCCGATAAAAAATTTCGTCTTTGATTGGTCCGATGAGCGGAATATTAACGACACTCTGATTTCCATGAAAATGGCAAATTTACGACGTCAGGCAACAGTGACAGCAGAGTTAACGTGCTTAAGGATCTGCAGCGGGTCTAAGAAGAATTCTATCAATGAGTCGTTGGACAATAATAATAGGTCGTCCGTTGTTTCAACGAAGCACTCCTTAATATTCGTTCTCCTTATGCGAATCGGCGCATTCCCCGGCGTTTCCAGCACGCGTGTATTCGGATCTTACATGGCACTATCTGTACGCGGTGACAGTGGCTCGAGTGCGCCGCTCTTAACGACCGCAACGTAACAGACGATTAGCAATTAATGCGTCGGGTTATTGCGCTACAAAAGCGCTGTCGTCACCGCTGACGATAGAAAACAAAGGTGACAGCCAGTTGCTCCAGACACGCCTCTCCGTTGTTCGCTGGATGGGCTCCGATCGGGCACAATCCTAACGCTACTTCTTTAAAGGTATAATTATGCGTCTTTCCTAGTACGTGTACGCCGGAGGAAGTTCTTTGTCCGTGGGTCACATTGCAGGCGCTGTTAATGTATGTTCCGTTTGCATGAGAGAGGCGGAGACGGAGCGAGAGGAGGCAATTAGGAAGGGTGTTCCGTCGTCATCGTCGTGTACATCGAAAGGACCCGCCGATGATTGAATGCCGTGAAATCGATGATCCACGCTCGGAATTCGTCCCAGTTGACATTTTTGTTGGCCCTTGTTCGTCGCAGATTTTCTTCCGTCTTTCTCTTTCATTCTCCGTCTCCCTGCTGTGCATGTCGTCTGCTGGTCGCCCGCGTCGTCCGTCACCAGGCAGCGCGTGACTCTGGTGTCTCAAAAGATCCTTCCTTCGTCCTACTTCCACTTCTCGACGGTCGTTGTCCTTATAGTAGGCGGATGAAATCTTCGCTTACACGACACGCGACGACCGGTAACCTATCCGCGTCTCAACGGAACCGGAATGTCTCTTGACACGCACACAACTCGCGTCCATGGCCAACGCCCACGGACGAGTGCGCATGTCCACGCGATGTAGATGTAGCTGAAGATGTAGATGTAGATGAAGCTGAAGATGAAGCTGTAGATCTAGACATAGATGTAGACGTAGATGTATGCGTGGATGCAAATATAGACGTAGTTGTTGATGTAGATGCAAATATAGACGTAGATGTTGATGTAGATGCAGGGGCAGATGTACATGTAGGTGTAGATATACATGCAGTTTGAGATCTAGTTCTAGATGTAGACGTTGACGTGGATGCAATTGTAGATGTAGTTCTAGGTCTAGATCTATATGTAGATGTAGATGTTGACGTGGATGCAAATGCAGATGTAGACGTTGTTGTAAATATAGATGTAGATGTTGATGCAGATGTTGATGTTGATGCAGATGTAGATGCAGGTGTAGATGTAGATGAAGATGTGTGTATACATACATGTAAATCTTGATGAAGATCTAGATGCAGATATAAACGTGGATGTGAATGTAGATGTTGCTGATGATGATGTAGATGCAGATGTAGATGTAGCTGTAGACCTATCTCATGATTGCAGACCTCACCGACCAATTGCCAATCATATATGTTTGTATAATTTGTGTCGTATATACTTGTACGCATTACACTTTATATGGCGTCCCTTTATTACCTCATAAAATGGCTTCAGGCGTAATCATATCTCCCCGTATCCGTGGTGTCCCCCGGAAGGTTCACAATTCCTGCTGTCGCAGCGTTGGTAAAATTACATGCATAATGATAACGATAATGGTGATGGTGACGACGATGATTTTTATTATTATCCACTATTATTCTTATTATCATTATCATTTTTTCCCGAGGTACATATGATCCCTCGGGATTAAAAAAATTGGGGAGGCATTGTTTTGGAATGGCTAGTCTACGCATATTATTATTATTATTATTATTATTATTATTATTAATTTTATAAAAGTGATTAATGATGGTGTAGTATAATGGAGGTAGGCTATTCTATGTATGGTATCATTTATGCATTGATTAAATTCAACCGGATCCCGCCGGATCTGAGATCCAGAACCTCGGATCTGAGATATAGCACCTAAAGCATGAGATCCGCCACCTAAATAGGCTACATGTTTTTTTTAAAATCAACCCTGCGCACTTAATTTTATACGTTTTATGCTTATCCCAGTTGCAGAGAGCGATTAGAATTATCTGTTATGGATTCGCCGCTTAGCCTGACTTTGACTTAAGTTTAACATTTTGGACATGTAGATATCCGGCCCTCTGCATGGCTAAGAAATTAAATGTGACCATTGCATTTATGCGTTGACAGATTTCTAATTCAGACATTGAACGTTGTTGTCGAATATCTTTGTTTTTCAATAAGCTCTGTAGCTGGTATACACGAATGCACGTTATCAATTTTTATTGTATGAGATTCACAATCGCATAACCTGTTTGTCAATATTATTGTTATCGTCGAGCGCGTTTAACACTGGCCACATGTAGGTATACTTCTCATCAGTCGACCTGCCTCAAGGAGCTCCTCGTCTACAGATGGTTGGTTTTACGATCGCATATAAATTGCCATCTTTTATCGGGCTACGAGTTCAGCCATTATCACTTCAGTGTTCCTGATCTTTTCTTGTGTACATCGGGGCTTATGAACAAGTGGTTGCAAAGTTCGAAAATCGATGCAAGAAACTGAGATCAAGAAATGGATTGAGCTGATCGATGGAATTGTAGATCGAAGACCACTCGATAGAATGGGACAGACAAACAGACGGTCTGTCAGGCAGACAAGGATAGAGACGCAGACGAAAGGAGGAATACAAAGAAACACTGATGGAAACAAAGAGAAGGATAGACAGACAGACAGACAGAGCAAGAGAGAAGAAAGATAAACACAAAAACAAAGAGGGGTAGAGAGACAAGGAGACACATAGAACAAGACACAGAGAGGAGGTCAACATAGAAAACTATGAAACAGAGAAACACTGGTCGATAGAGATAAGAGTTTAAAATTTTGCCACAGAGTTAAGGTCAGTCGAACATTCGATTGGTTTCTGTCGATGATTTCGTTGCGTCTTTAGGACTTACCAGTGATTGTGCGCTATGTCAATTTTCAGTTCCAATCGCCTTGGGCTCTTGGCGACAATCTTCTTATCCCTCAGCATCATCGGTAAGTCCATCCATTTGTTCGTCTGTTCGCAAATCATCCATCCATTCATCTTTCCATCCATTCATCCAATTATCCATCCATCCACCCATCCATCCATCCATCCATCCACCCATCCATCCATCCATCCACCCATCCATCCATCCATCCATCCATCCATCCATCCATCCATCCATCCATCCATCCATCCATCCATCCATCTATCCATCCATCCATCCATCCATCCATCCATCCATCCATCCATCCATCCATCCATCCATCCATCCATCCATCCAGCCAGCCAGCCAGCCATCCATCCATCCATCCATCCATCCATCCATCCATCCATCCATCCATTCATTCGCCCGTCCATCCATTCATCAATCCATTCATACATACATACTGCATGCATCATAGATACATAACATAGCATAGTTCTTTTATTTTTTCCAAAAACAAAATAGAGCTACACATCATATTTCCTATTAATGATATGTTGGAATACAAAAGAGGACCCAAGGGGACAAGAGTCACGCTGGGCAGAACCACCCATGTACCAGTACAGTTAGATAGAGGTTGATAGCACGCTGAATTGGGAGTGGTTTGCATAGTATCAATTGAAGTGTTAGCATAATTAACATTGTCCACTGCCAATGTATGCCAATGTCATTCGATTGATTGATAGATAGATAGATAGATAGATAGATAGATAGATAGATAGATAGATAGATAGATAGATAGATTGATTGATTAATTGACAGATTGATTGATTGATTGATTGATTCTGAGGAGTTTCTACAGAGGCGATCTGCATTTCTTCGTTGCCGTCTAATGTGTGTGCGTGACGCGAGAGGTGACCGGTTTCTGTGCTCACCTCAATTGTAACGCGAAGAGTTTGGTCCTTCCCTAAGACCATTGCTGTATATAGAGACCTTTGCAGAGGTGCTACCACATGCTCTGTCGCTCAGCGCCATCGATAAATACTTGTAATTCACAGATAGTCTTCGTTTCAAGTGAAGCTTTGTTGGTTTGTCTTCGAAGGTGTTCACCTTAACCCTGTTGACCTGGGGTCACTGTCGGACGATGCTGCCTACAGCAAGCAGTGGATGGACATCCTAAGCCTACTGAAAACGGATCATAAACTACGGGCGCAAGTGAAGAAGTTGGAAGCCAAACAGAAGCAAGCGGAAGTCAGTTACTTCCTCAGATTCACTCATGCATGCAGTTTATCTCTCTATGGGTGTATTGTATTCACAGATTTCTATAGCGCCTATAGAAGCAAAAATTAATCAGAGGCGCTCCTTATGCATGTCTATACTGCTGAAGGTTTTTGATGATTTTGACACCATGAAGCCCAACGTAGCGCTTCCATAACTTCATCACTGCTTGCACTCTGGCAGTGCCAGTCCAAAGCCTGGATAAAGGAGGAGGCATTTGTTATCAAACAGTGTAGCTAAACTGAAACTACTACTACTACTACTCCACCTACTCCACATACATCCCACCTTCCCCTACTACTACTACTACTACTACTCCACCTACTACAACTCCTCCTCCTACTACTACTACTACTCCTAGTGATTTGATGAGATGCTTTAAAGTTAATAAAACATACACGGTTAACGCATTTTCTTACTGAGTACCACCATACTGCCATCTTATAATTATCATAATGAGCATACAGCTCTCCGTTCTTGTCCTTATCGCTGTCTGTGGCAATCTCATCGTCGCCGTCGTCGCCGCTCAGTGTTTTGCTTCAGAATCCACGTGCCTGTAAAGGCGCTATGTGAAAGTCAGATATACTTATGTAGAGGGGAATCAGCGTAAAGATGTTCTGTCCCTCTGCTTCTTGTTTAGATTGACGTTGTGTTCGAATGCCCACCACTTGCGGAATCAGAAACGATTCCTACAAATGGTGAGTTCTTTTCAGCTGAACAACGACATGTAATAATAATAATAATAATAATAATAATAATAATAATAATAATAATAATAATAATAACAATAATAATAATTGAGGCATCTGGACGACCTCTCCTTGGGTGGGAGCGTGGACGAGGTTCGCCGGGACCTGGCTAAGATCAAGGAGCTGGAGTCCACACTCTGAATAATTTCTCTAAACAGACAGAAACGCGAATTCTATTCGGAGACAGAGGTGAAGGCAGTTGACTTCGAGGACTTTAGTGAACTGATGAAACTGGACGAATTGACTCTACTCGGCGACCTGCTCTTCAGAGTGGAGGCCTTAGACGAGTTTCTTCGAGAGCACAGTAAGGAGACCTTAGGGCGAGTACTGACGGATCTGGCGGACATCCAAGCACAAGCAGCACTCTTGCTGCTTAGATCGTGCTTTGGAGATGACACACATGATGAGAACATCTCCTCTGTGTTGGAATCATTCGTTACTGGACAGAATGGACCACCAGATGAGAACGGGACTGGAAAAGATCCTCAACAACGAACTGAGTGACATGCAATGGCTGCAAACGAAGCTCCCTATCAAAGGTGGAGCAGAGAATCTGGAATAACAAGCCTCTGATAGATGGATATACATCGAAAGTGTGGACCGGATGCGACGACCCATTTAGCCGGACCAGAATACGGGCACTGTGTGCCCCGCAATCCGGAGACTGACTTGGGACTATCCCTTTGACGTCCTGCGGCTTGTAATAAATGATGAGGCGGTTAGGACTGCTGTAGGATTATCGCTCTGATCCTGGTGGACTTCGCGGACTGGTCTGCAGAAGGTCGTCGATGGGAAGGGCAGTCCAACAATCCACTATTAGTGAAATAATTTGGAGAGCTCTCTTGAAGGGGGACATACCGAGCTCAAAGGAGCCATCGGGACTGTTCAGCACCGATGACAAGAGACCAGATGGCGCTACATTAGTTCCATAGGCGAGAGGCAGATACCTAGCATGGGACGCAACAGATATTCATAAATGCACATTTTCTTGTGTCCATATAACTGCATTAACCACTGGAGGAGCAGCAGAACACACCGCAAAAATCAGGTATTTATCCCTCCCCGTTACGTATGAATTCGTTCCAGTGACTATCGATTCGCTGGGACCCATAAAT
Source organism: Bimastos eiseni (assembly GCA_959347315.1). Taxonomy (NCBI): domain Eukaryota; kingdom Metazoa; phylum Annelida; class Clitellata; order Crassiclitellata; family Lumbricidae; genus Bimastos; species Bimastos eiseni. Next base: position 9,915,210 of record OY365816.1, on the reverse strand, counting down.
AGCACCGGACGAGAATTTTTTACCATAGTTGGACTGCCGTATGACAGAGGCAACGAGAGATCCTCGCGAGATTACTCACTCTTTTCAACGCCTGTTCGCTAGTCTGTACACAATGTTCTAATGCAGTGGCATCCAGTCGTTCTTTTGTTCAGCACATTGGGGACGAGAACCTTTGACGCAGTTCTGTAGCTTCTTAGAACTGAGATATTTTTTCTACCTCGGGCGATAAAAAAACTTAATAATAATAATGGCGCCTGTCTGTCTTGATTCAACGCAATTGCCTTCCACAACACTCTTGTTGTAGATCTTGACAAGGAAGGAAACTCCTGAGTAAACATTGCCTCTGTTAATATCTGACGCCTGAGGGAACATAAATAACTTGAATACAGATACAATCATGCTAATTATTTTTTAAATAGCCAGAGTTTGACGAGTTATGAACCTTTCCAGACGCTCATTTTATTGTCTGCGAATAATTTGTTAAGAGCCTGAAGGATTGTAACCATATAGGGACAAAATGATAACAATAGCAGTCATCATCATCTCACTGTAATGAGGGCAATGGAGCACTCATCCTCCTCAGGATCTCTCTCAGTAGATCTAAACTTTTGCACGCATTGTAGTGTTTTCTTTGTACTGACCACGCCAATTTGAATAGTCTCGATGCAGTATATCATGCTCTTGCTTTGAATCAATATGCAACTTGTCCATCTCAAACAATCGATGGCTCCAAGACATCCTGCCAGTGAAGACAGGTGTTTTGGGCATTCGCTGAATAACATTGCTGGCATCCCCAGCTGAAACTTAGCAAGTTCTAAGCATTCCGGAATGGCTTCTTACATAGTTGTTTAAATAGAAAAAAGCCATCGCAACAAATGTCCCAGAAATTCTAGAATGCAAAGGAGATAAGGTTCAGCGTTCTGGGCTAGTTGGTCGAGGTTATAATGGTCCATATGTAATAAGCGGACTTTATTATTATTATTCAATACGCCCGTAAGTATATATATATAGGGCATCGCTTGTTGTGATTGGCGTATGATAACTCCGTCGGTTTAAAACTTTGATACACGAAGTTCAGTTTATGGATCATATAATCGTTCACGAACGATAATAAGGACAACTGAGCGACCTTATAACCATCTTTGATAAGTTGATTCAAGCGTCATCTTAATAATTACTAATGATAGACTAACAATAGTTCATTAACCAAAGAGAAGGACATCAGCAGTTAATTAGGGCTAAGACTGATAATACATACGCAAGGCATATCCATAGATTACGATGCAATATACATACACATGTCCGCAAACATACAGAAATACATGCATGCATGCATGTATGTATGCATGCATGCATGCATGCACGATGATGATGATGATGACGACGACGACGATGACGACGACAACGACGATGAGGATGATGATGATGATGATGATGATGATGGTGGTGGTGGTGATGATGACGACGACGACGACGACGATGATGATGATGATGAAGACGACGACGATGACGATGACGACGATGATGATGACGACGATGTTCATGATGAGTTTAACTTTTTGACGTCGGTACCAGAAGGGGAATAGGATCAAAACTTTAGTATAAGTCACAATACAACGAATTGACGGTCCAACAATGAATGAGTCGATGTTAGATCACCAGTTCTTCACTTACGCTGTATACCTGCCTGAACGGTGTATGTCGTTACACTATTGTTCTAATCGAAAATGGTGGTTGTCTATATTATGTGCAAAGGTCCCTTTGAAACTACTTTGGTTTCAAAGGCTACGGTCAGTCGATTAGGTCGTCAAAGTCAATTCATTAAGTAAATCGATATATTTCATTAAGTCAGTCGGTAATTCATTAAGTCAATTTTCTGTTATTTTTACTTTTGCAATTACTTCATCTGATGTCACGTGTACTTGCTAAGTAGGCACACCAGCAGTTTTTAAAAAGCAGCTTGTAAGAAACGTGTCTGCCTTTTAAAAACGAACTGATAGCGGCCCCAACGGCAGTTCCTTCATATCAGCCGACACTTGTTATAATATAATATTATGATCTCACTTTATGCAAATGTTATTTTACAATTCTTTGTTCTTATTCAGTACACAGCCTACGTCCAGGCGACGTCAAGATAATCGCTGCTCTCGGTGACTCAATTACGGTAATTTAATTCTAACTGCAATTAACTGACACTAGCCCTCCAAAAGCCAAAAAACCTGATGTTAAGCCAATGTCACCCGCTGTTTTTGCGCCTAATAATTTTTTAGTTTCATTTCGAGAACCCATCGAAAATTATATGCCTGTAAGTTTTCGATGGCGTCACTGCTCGTTTAGTTCTCTGCTCGTTCCTAATCGAACATTCTTCCAGAATCTTGGAGAAGGAACCGCTCAAGCACAGACATGCCAAACTACTCCACTGATAGATAAAGTACTCACCTTTAGTTGCTTTTTCCCCAAATGTGACGTCAATTGAAATGCAGTCTAGAGTTTTGCGAGTAACTCTTCAACGATTAAGTTTAGACAACCAAGCATTTGAAGCAAAAACTGTTTATAATTTACTTGAATATTTAGGCGTTAACTCAGTCTCTGTATATGCATAGGAAGCGATTCGATCCTTTTTATGCTGTGATCCATCAAGTGGCGGTTCTAGCTTATAAACAATGGTGTGGCCAGTGGGGGCAATGCAAAGATAGGGGTGGCACATTGAACAGCTTTCCCCATATTTCTAACATGACATCATTCCTGGCTAAATATTACACGTATATGGACAACCTAACCGAGCATGACTTTCAAGCCCTTATAATGCACAGCCTAATGTTGAATGAGTCAATATGATAATATATGATAATTGATCATGCATGATTGGACGTAATACAATCACCGATTATATTTATACAATAGGCCTGCTCTTGTCTCTGAAACATTTTGAATAATAACATTATATCATGCAGGACTAACAGCATTGCCGGTAATTTCATTGTATTTACTACGTAATCCACCATACATTGCAAGATTACAACAAAACAACTGAAGTATAGTTAAAAATTAAGAATGAGTCGCTTGTTGACATAATTTAAATTGTCATGATGCCGGTTGGACTCTCTATTCTATATGACTAACGTATATTTATAATCCGATTCTTATGACGAGCGTCGAATTCATCAACAATATTTAAATCCAGAGTAGACCTAATGTCACTGGTCTAATCCGAATCATAGGCGTCTGGTGATCCATGAATTTCTTCAACGTCTAAAATCTACGTTGTGATAATTATCGTATTACATTTCACGCGCAGTCGAGTTCAAAAGCCAGCCAGGTTGACAGGAAGTCTACGTTGATGATCCTCCAAACGACGCTTCCATTTTGCGAATCAATATTTTAGAATATTTGATTGAATGTTTTGTGTTGAAAGTTTTGAACTGTGATAGGCTGGAAATGGCATACGAGCCACGACTCCTGCTCGAATCCTGGTCCCCAACAGAGGAGAATCATACAGGTAATTACGTTGCATCGTCTCCTATATTCACTTAAGCTAACAAAAACGTAGGAGAACAATAACTTTCGATATGTTTGTTATCTAATTCGATTTAGGCCTAGTTAAAGCTGATTTACATGATCTATTCAAGAGCCTTAAAACATACCTTAGGAATACTTCTGGCCCACTACTCGCTATAGATTTAAGATTAGTATGGTCTGCCAAAAACACTTTGACTGCGACTTAGTTCCTCCCGTTCCTCCTAGACCATTGGTCGATAAGATATCTCCATTTTTAAAATCTTCTGCAGTCCCTCCGCTTGTTCCCAGTCGAGTCCCATCTCCATCAATGTCTTCTCTGAATGTACTTCTCCAAGTCTTCACCTGTGCTCCTCTTTTTCTCTTTCCACCTCCTGGTATTCATCCGTTTTTGCCGGGCTTTTCAAAGGCATCCGCAGAATGTGTCCGCCGCTGTCCGGCCATTCTTCACCTACTCCTTCGCCTGACGATCTCATCCGTCCTCTCCACATCCGCCAACCTCATTTGTAACATGGTCCCTCTATGATATGTCCACGATGCTTCGAAAAAAACCTAAATAAATCACAAATAATCAGCATTTAAACCGAGCGGAACGACTGGTAATGGATACTATCGGGCAACGAAATGGAAAGATTGATATGTGGGAACGTTTAAATAAAATTTTTAACATGCAACCATAATGCAAAATATTCTCCTTTCATAAGTTATGCACCCTCAGTAAGCTTGAAATGTGCTTGAGATGTCCAATGACGCCTTTCCCCTCGCCGCTTGACTTCTTCCTTCAGCTTCCGATGATAAAAATATGATGATTATTTTTCTCTTTTTTCAAATGGTCGTTCACCCTAATATATCTTCCTATATAGATTCCGTCTAGGGTTGATGAAACCTCTGTGGGAATAATGTCATATTCTTACCATGTGTTCAACATGCAATAAGACATTATTCTCCCTGAATATTATATCGGGTGATTATTTTTCAGCATCGGAGGGGACCAATCGCTGGACGCTGGGATCATCACCCTAACGAGTAAGAAACCTATCGAAATTCTCTCACCCACCCACATAGGAGGAGGGGTTTCGTTCAATGCTGAATGTGGATTAAAATGGTCATTATCTTTTTCGCCTTGTCATCTATACGAATGTATGTTAATATATATGTATATGCAAGTTATGCGGGTATCTTATAGGTATGTTTGCATAGCATATTTGTGTGGGTGTATGCATGCAAGAGTATGAATGCAGGCGTGGTTGGGTCTATTTGTATGAATATATGTATGTGTAGGCAATGGCATACGTATGCATGCATAAATGTATGTATGTATGTATCATGTATGTATGGATATATGTATGTATGCATGCATGCATGCAAGCATGTCCAACTGATGGATAAACATGATAGGTGAAGCATGCCGTGCGAGGCTGCTTCAACATTGAAAGAAGAATTTGAAGCAAGTTTTATAGCGTATTTTGAACATGAGTTTGATTGGAACGTGTGATCCTATACAGTCCTAGTAAATTTAAGTAAGTACGCAAGTAAGTAAGTATTCGAGCAAAAATGTATGTATGTATGTCGGATGCTTCATTCGGTACAAAGTCGAAGGATCTCGGTGGTCCACCCTTTCACACCTCGATACGTGAATGTCGAATTCTCTCCATCGTTGGACCATCGATATGGAACGAATTTCTTATTGAGCTTTTCGCACGTCCACTCATTGCAGACGGCGTTACATTTTCATGAATATTAAGGACACCTTTCCATCTGACTGATAGATGCGTACATAGCGCTACATAAGTACGTTTTGTTTCCATTACGTTACAGTAAAGCTACACTGAACGTTCACACAAGAGCATGAAATATGGAGACATAATTGTTTTGTTTTGCTTAAAGACATCATACGGAAATACAACGCCAACGTGACAGGATTTTCTGAATGTGCCAGGACGAGAGAACACAAGGATTCGGGGTTCAACGTTGCTGTTCCAGGGGCCACAAACAGGTCCGTGTGCTTGGCTACTATCGAATTTAGCAGATGACTAAGATTACATAATCTGTTGTTATCGAATCTATAATGTAATCTAATATAACTATTAACTTATGTTGATTGGTGTCCAATGCACAAGGCATCAACCGATGGCACACAAAACCGAAGCCGCAATCCGATCGACATTAAGAAGTCTCAAGACAGAGAGGTAGTCTATGGTGGATAAATAAATTGAAGGAGGTGAACTCTTCGGGCCTGACGACAGATATTGGTGAACCCCAAGCAGTGACATTCTGGGTAATTAGCTAGAGAAATCCCTGGCCCCTATAGGCAGAGTAGTCATAGGTTACTTAGACGGAATCGGGCGTGTTAGGGCTATATCGCACCAAAAAATTATGTACTGCAATGTTTAGATGCTTGATGTTAAAACTGATTGCTGCTAAGTGTCAGTAATATTGTGTTTAAAAAGGCGTAAATCATGGTAACCTTGTATAACTGATAATAATATTTCTCATAAAAATCACCGGTTCCTGTAGACCTTAAAATTTTGACCCTCGGCCGCCTCTCTCGGGAGGCCTGGAAGTCTTAAGTTGGGAAAATGCTGACTGCATGCGTCTCTAAATAGTTACCGTATTCTGCGAGAGGTGCTCTGGAAGTCTATAGATACGATACGATAAGCTACTGAGCAGAAAAAACAGGGATAGGGTTCCAGCGTTCTAGGTTCATGCAGCAACCAAGAAAGCTCATTCACCCCGAGCAAGAAAAGTAATATTCTTGCTTTATATAGACATGACCAGTAAAAGGGGATCAGACGACCCTGTTGAGAAGTGACAAGCCTGGTAATAAGGACTGAATTATCGAGTTAGGATGAGTTAATACGGTTAAGGTAATTACCTATGCTACGTATGATTATGAAGCATGTGGTTACTTTCGTTCCTTCAGAGGCCTGGATGGTCAGGCGACGGAGCTGATCAATAAGATGTTGACAACGGAGGGAATCGATTATCACAACGATTGGAAGGTCATCACTCTCTTCATCGGAGGCAACGACCTCTGCCGCAGCTGTACACTAGTTGTGAGTTCAAACCGTGCACGTGGTTTCTCGTTTCTTTTCTCTCCCTCTCTTCCTTCATCCGCTCTTAGTCCTCTCTCCAGTAGCAACCTCTCCAGTTCATTCATTTATTATCAGGCATTTATTATCATTACCCTCGGATCCACGTTCGTAAGGCCAACATTGTGTTCGTGCAAGATTGTATGTACCTATGTACATGTATGTATAATTGTATATGTTTGTATGCAAGCATGGCTATATGTCTGTATGTGTGTTTTTGCGTGTTTATTTGCTTGTGTGTATGTGTGTACAAGTGTGAGTTTTTGTGTTGTGTTTGTATGTGGTGAATGCCTATGTTTCTGCTGTTGCTGTTTAATTCAGGGAGGAGAGACGTTTTCCCCGGAGGCCTACACGGAGGGAATCAAAGCCGCCCTGGACAAGCTGCACCGGCACGTGCCTAGGGCCTTCGTCAACCTCCAGGCGATGATGGATATTACCATGGTCGTTGACCTCATCCACCCTGGACAGGATGAAGTTTGCGATCGACTGCATCGGTCAGACGCAATTCTCTTATAAATACTACTACCGAGAAATAACAGACGTGTGCATGAGTACCGTCGTCATCATCGTCGTAGGCATTATCATCATCGTCGTCGTCATAAGCATCGTCATCATCACCATCATCGTCATCATAATCGTCGTCGTTATCATCATGGTCATCATCTTCTTCATCAACATCGTCGTTGTCGTCGTCATCATCATCGTCGTCAGCATCATCATCATCATAATCGTTGTCATCATCATCATATATACATGTATATAAACGATTGAGAATCCTTTGAATCGTTCATATTTAAGCGACGATACATAAAATTTACCTCTGAGATTTTATTTAAACATTCATATATACGATGGACAAATGCTTTTACATGAATGGTTTTATGGCAAATGATTTAGCCTAAATATTGACGGACTCGTTGTTTCGATCCATCGCTTACAAGTTCATGGAAAGTCCATGAAATCTAATCCGCTATTTCAAAGAAGGTGTTCGTACCACGGTACCTGATGGGCCAACCGATCTTTCCTTACGGCTATGCATAACAGATTTAACAAGTATACTAGGAAAGCTACGAGTGATCCATCTTGGGCCTTGTTGTCAATTTTCCAGACTCGAGTGTCCTTGTTCCGTTGAGGAAAAGGAGAACAACGGAACTGGAACCTTTAACCTGACTCTGAGGGAACGTCAACTGGAGTACTACAACCAGATCAACGAACTGGTTTCGTCTGGAATTTACGACGATCGATCAGACTTCACGGTCGTTCTTCAGCCCCACCTCAGAGACCAAACGGTGCCAAAATTCGTAAGCAGTTTATCATGCACTCCACGTTCGCTTCCCGTATCCCATCTAAGGTTTACTAGTCCTTTTTTTACTGGGAGACGGCATTGTGAAGTCAGATATATGATGTGATTGGCGAAGTGCATGGCTACCGACAGTTAAATTCCACTTCTGTACATGTCATCATTCGTTCACACTGTAGACCTACTTATAATCATACTGCGAAATGTCAGTTTTAAACAAAACGAAAATTATGATTGTGATCATTATGTTTAGTATTAAAATAATACTAAATAATTACCTATTACTAAATAATTAGTGTACGCACATACAGCATTAGTTAACTAGTTAAGGTGAATTATGTTCTGATTTTCTGCACTTGTTGCCCAATGTTTAGTTGGAAAGGACTGTTAGAGGGACCAATCGGTCCATTAGGGGTTTCTACATTCCCTACTATCCCTCGTAATACTGTTTTCTCATGCATTTTTGTTCTTGTATCCAACTGTTCGAGGTGAATAATAAAAACATATGGTTAAGGTTATTATTATTATTATTATTATTATTATTATTATTATTATTATTATTACTATTTATTATTATTATTATTATTACTAATCAGGGGTGTAACAAGCGGGGGGCCGGGGGGCACCCCTTGGGCCTCCGAAATCGGTTCTTTTTTCATATTTATCCAATGGCTTTTTAAGACGACGTTTGCTAAGATAATTTGTGCGTCCCCCCATTTTTCACATTTCTGGGGAGGTAAAATTCAAATAGTGAGGGCAACAAAAAATTTTTACACTTCGCGCAATATTTGTTAAATTATGACCCCCACTTTCAAAACCTTGTTACACCTTTGTTAAAAATAATAATAATAATAATATTATTGCTTCTGTACAGCAAACGATATGTTTGCTGTACAGAGCGTTCATCTATCTTAATTGGCTTAGTATATCATTGATCTACCTTTTCTTATTTACAGACATGATTATCTGCAACTTATATTCTGGATTTTTAATCTATGAGGTGCGTCTGAAATTAACAAAATTATTGGTCAAGCCGACTTATTTTCTGTCATGCAGGCGAACGGCAGTTACGACATGGATTTTATAGCGCCCGATTGCTTTCACCCAAGTGCAAAGGCTCATCAGGCTTTCGCCTTCATGCTGTGGAACGTCATGGTAAGAAAATCCGTATTCATATTACTTACAAATAATTCAACAAGAGTTAATCATAGCATCTCGTTAGGTTTTCATTCTATTTTCTTTAATTTTAGTTCTTCGTCAAGTTTTTTGGCCAAGAAGCCTCAGAAAAGAAGTTCAGAAGCCTTAATGGTGTCTCCACCATCCTCCTCCGTTTCCTGTTTCCATCCGTTGTATTGTCCAATGCAGCAGCATCAGAGGCCAGCTTGTTCTCGTTCTATGCTCCTCCTTTCTTCCCTCTGTGATAATTACCAGGCGGGTATTATCCTACCCCTCAGCATGTGACCAATCCACTTCCTCTATGTCTCCCAATCATTGTTGCCATCTGAGATCTTTCCTCTCCTACCATTTGTAGTAACTCTTCGTTTGCTTGGCGCTCTGTCCAACTGACTTTTTCTATCCTGCACCATATCCCCGAGGTCCCAAAGACCTCTGAACGTCTATGTTCTCCTTTCTGAATGGCCCTGCTTCAGAACCACAAACAACGCTATAGGTTCCATATAATTGTTTCGATATTCTTTTCTTCAAGCTCCTTTCTCAGTCAGCCTCCAACATCTATTTCCCCTCAAGCTTTCCAAGACCTCCCGGATAAATTCCTCTATGCAGATGTTGATGTTGAACCGACAGTGAGCACTGGGTTGACCCTCGCATTATTCTCCTACGAATTACTTCTGAGTACCATTCTATTCTTATTCTGATCGTCGGATACATGTAATCAATGCTTCTATATGTTAAACCCATAAGGCTGTGATGGCCTTAATTAATTAATTGATTGACTGATTGATCGATTCATTGATCGATCGATTGATTCCTCTGTATTTTAGGCTACTAGACGACAACCCAGACTATTCATCACATTCATTGAAGCATCATCACTTGTTGCAGAAATTTATCGGTAACCTTAAAAAACTGATCTCCTTTTTCCAATTGACTTATAGCTGTGTACACATCGCCACTGAGAGACTCCTTATGTGCGCTATAAAGATTTCTGTTAACATTACATGAACTGGTTTGCTGTTAAAACAGTTGACTCCAGTTGGATCGAAGCCATTCCAGTTCTACGAAAGTCAATATCCAACCTATGTCTGCCCAACAGAGGTAAGAATGCAGATACCATACCAGTGCATATACATGCATGTGCATACATGTAGTCTTCTATGCTATACATGTGGTATGTGGAAGCTCATATAATAAGGAAATTGATTCTATCATTGTAGTGTCTGCGGGTTTTTAGACCTTGTCGAAAGTTAACATAAGCAGGCTATAACGAATCTTATGTGCAATCTGAAAACTCAGGTTTTTTTATCGTAACCGTGAACTTTAAATTTCAAAACCGTATAGGGCCATATACTCTAAAGCTGATCGCCAGTCACCAGAATTTCCACGAAAGCTGCGTCGTGTCAAAGAGGCTGCTCCGCAAATAGGATGTGCAATTGAAGTACGAATACATTTGCCAGACAGAGCAGAGAGAGAGGGAGAGGGAAAGGAAGTGAGAGGGAGTGAGAGAGGCGAGGCATGCAGTTGCTTAGGCGGTTTAGGTGAAGACGAAAAAGCTTGGAAGGCGTGTATATATATTATCGGTTGGATCAGAAGGCAAAATTATTATGATGCACACTGACCGTGCTGCTTTCTCCGTTAAGGCTGTCACAAAATGTTGAAATCACGACCCGAGTACCCGTCGGCGCGGTCGGGTGCCCGGGTACCCGACGGCGCGGATATTTTGTCAGGAAATGTAGGGAATTACGCATTTTGACGGAATGTCGTTAAGCGAGAACCGATTTAATTGCCCGAGCAGTCAGCAAATATAACCAACGGAATATTTCTGGCATATGTTCAGGTCAAATCACGCATTTTGACGAAATTTCGGGTACCCGAAAACCGATTTATTACCCGGGTAGTCATCCTCGGGCGGATACCCGGGTACCCGTTGATAGCCTTATTCTCCGTTCGTGTCCTCACAACCAACTCGTCTATAAACTGCAACTGTCGGTCTATAGTAGTACGAACTTCGGCACTTTTCGCACTCATGCAGTCAGTGCCAGTCCCATACCTGGATAAAGAAGGAGGGCGACGCTAACGATCTTTGTCATCACACTGTGTCGTTGAACATAAACTAGGCCTATACGACTACCAACTGATTTAAATGAATTTTCCTTTGTAGGAGAACCCGTTCTTCTACACATATAAGAATAGTCCAGCACCGCCTACTAATCCCTGAGGGGTTATCGCGTCTTACAGACATCAGCTCCAGAAGCCGGCATCTGTTTCAAAATGAGTCCATCAGTCGATCGCTAATTATTGAGACCATATTATTGTTATTCTGAACTGACGTTGAACGCTTGCAGACAGTGTTGTTCATTCAACCACACAAATTGTATCAATTCTTGCATTAGGCCTATAGGATTTGAAATCATGTAATAGTCTATATGAATCATTCGCCATTTATTTTAAAACAAGATACCAATGTTGGGAAAACACTTATTTACAGATTCTTGTCTATATTTTGGTGATTTTAAAGAAAATACATTTGGGGCTTTTATATGTGCGCTGTAATTTAGTTGATTGGAATGTAAAAATTGTGTATCAACTTTCAAAAAAGCAATGTGATGCAGTGTACAGGATTGCTGGATCTTAGTCAGTCACATTCTATTATTAACAAACATAATTTCGTCCGGGGAAGCTTTCTCAAACCTAGGTTCAGCTATGAATGGCATTTCGCTGGTAGGCCTGTCATCCTAAGTTTCTGTAGAGCATACTATACGCATCGACCTGAGACTGCCACTGGAGAGGATTTACAAGTCATGACTCTTATAAGTCTAATTTAGAATTACTTATTACAGTGTGTTTGCTGTCCGCTTGTCAGCAGCTTTACACTAACGACATGTGCCTTAAACCGGGTATGTTAACGGATCACTATAATAATGGGGAGGGCAGGGGATGATGAGGAGTGGTGGAGAACGGAAGATGTGCGAGGATTAAAACGGAGGGAAGGGCTAATGAGGATCGGAGTAATAAGCGAGGAGCATGGAAATGGGACGAAGTGTTGAAATCGGAGAGGATGGGCAGTTGAAGAGAGGGAGAGGGAGGTGAATGAGAGGGAGGTGGATAAAAATTGTGAGGGTAGTGAAGGGGAGGAGGGAAAGATGAGGGGATTAGCATGGAAATTGAATAAGAGTACAAGGGATAGTAATAGACAGCGGAAGGAGAGGATCCATGAGAACAGAAAGAAAGAGGAGGGGACGAGGAAGAGGTAGACGATAATAGATGGTGAAAGGGAGTGGAAGTTGAGGGGCATTGGCAGAAGTGTTGGTCTTCTCTCCCTGAAGTCAGGTAGGTCCTACGGTGGCCATCACATATTGAATTGTATTGCATTTTAATCTCTTTATTTATATAGCGCCTCTCTCAGCCCACACCAATCGCTTCCAAAAAAAACAATTCGTATCTAGAAAGGACAAGAACAGCCACTATATTGTAACCCAGGCAATACCTCTACAGAATAAAGTTCTTCTAGTATTAATTTCAGCATTGCTATCTTTGTCCACCAATGATTATCGTTGGACAGAAAAAGCGAAGCTTTCTTAAAACAAGAAATTGGAACGTCAAAACGGAAGCTTTGCAAAAGTTGGGAGCCGGGGAGCCACTACACATTCCTCTTCAAATGCAATTGTGCATTTACTGGACCATAGAGCCTATCCTCAGAAGGTGTACGAGTCAACCCGTCCACTCCCAACTATATCATTCACGCGTTCCAATACTTATATACCCTGTCAACATGCCCATATTGAACCCATCTCCAAATTAGATGGGCTCATGGGCTGGGGCTAGCCCATGTCAAGCCCATCTGGGCGTGAGATGAGAAGCCTATTATCCGGAAAAATTAAATGTGGGCGATTAGTGGGCTTTTTGGCTTGGGCTGCCCACATCACACCCATATGGGGTTGAGCTTATCAGCCAATCAACTAGCGTTTACAATATCCGACTTTTGGGTGGTCGATGAGTGGGCTCGAGGGCTTGGGCCGCCCACATCACGCCCAGATGGGATTGCGTTTTGCAGCCCATTAACGAACATATGCAATAACCAACCTCAGGATGAGTGATGAGTGGGCTCAAGGGCTTGGGCTGCCCACATCACACTCATATGGGATTACGCTTCGCAGGCCAAAAACCAACTTTGACAATATCCAACTTTTGGGTGGGCGATGATTGGGCGTGTGGAAGCTCTTTAAGCGCTTACTAGACTGAACAGAGGATAGAATGAAGAGTCCCGCCCTAAAATACGTTGAGCGGAAGACTATTCCAACTGGAGGGGCCTATAAGCGAAGCTCCTTGTTTGGGCCGTAGCAGTGCGATACGGGGGACCATCAATAATTAGGGCCGTAAATTATTCACGGTGGCTAGAGGAAGACGTTCAGGTGTATATTGGTCCTTGGTTACAGGTTGTACATCGGAGTACGAATCTTCAACATCCAGCTGAGGGAGCGAAGAGGGGTGGGGCGCAGAGCTAACGAACCGAGTGAGCAGGGCCGTACCGAGGGCGGGGCCAGCGGGGCCGTGGCACAGGGCGCAAATATGGATGGGGCGCAAATTTCAGTATGACATAACTAGTATTTTTCTAGAAATTCATTCTTTCTTCAAATATGGCTCGGTACGGCCCTGCGAGTGAGATCATTGTATATCTGTAACGTTGACATATCCTTCTATCACTAAGCAGCATTGTTGGTTAAATAAGTGTATAGCGTATAATAGGCGCCTATTTATGTTATCATAGAACGGTTTGAAGTTAAGCGAAAATTATTAGTATCGTTATTAAAGTATATGCTTAATTTACTTACTTATTTATAATATAGATGAACATGCTATTTATGCTGGACAAACAAAATGTCGTCATGATTTGGTTGCGTCAGCGTATTGACCTTTAGTTGCGGCGTAGATCTCGAATTAGACGGTCGAATTCCGAATTTTTGCTAAATTTTCGCAAATCTGCATCGCCAACTTCTGTTTCGATTGAATTTTCGTCGAGAAGTAGCAAGTAGACTTAACAAATTTCAAAACAAAGATTTCTTATCGAATGTTTTCAGTTTGGAGATCAAATTATCGATCGTAAGCTACACATTTTGATGCTATTATGTTATTTGCCATTTAGACCTGTCGATGATACTTTATAACTAGGCCTACTGGGGTAGGCCTAAAAATTATTTTTGGTATTTTACTAATTGTTAAAATTAGCAAATTTTACTCTCTCTCCTTAGTTAATCTAGTGTCTGTTGTGAAGGTCTATTGTTTTCTCTCTTTCTCTTATCTTATTTCTACATGGACGTGTTCTTGTCTTCTCTTGTTTTCGAGTGGCCTAGGCCTAATTAGATGTTCGAACATTAATTGTAGCTTGAAGAGAAGATTGAATTGAACAAATTTTTAGTGCCTAATGGGCTGTTGATAACAAGTTAACTGCGCTGACCACAGCGATAATATCATTAATATGTTGATATTCAACAGGTCAATTTTCATTTTACCCGCATTACAAAGGTTAGGTTAGAAATCCTGACCATTTTTGAGATCCTGGGTCACTGGATTCTTTAGTTTGTATTTGTCTATTTTGTAATTCTGTCGCTGTTCACGACTTTTGAAGACCTGGTGCTAGGAACTTACGGCATTGGATTCTAGGAAGCCATGAATGTTCCTCTGAGGTCGTTTTATTCTAGCCATTACCCAATTATTTTCATACAAGCAGCCATAACAAGACAGGCAATTTGAGCTTCAAAGTGCCAGACGATGATAGCTCTAAGTTACCAAAAATAAGTTGCTATACTTGACCTAATTTAAATACATTACACTCTTTCCATCGAGGCCTGTGCGTGATGCCGTCAACCGCTGGTCGTGTGAAGCTCTTCAATTCGAAGGATCTCAATTCCATTCAGGATCAACTGCAATGATTCGGTTGACCGACTGTCCTACAAGCAGCTAGGTTAGTTTCAGTTTCTACTTTCTATGAAGGTTTGCGACTTATCCGGAGTTGATAGAGATGGGCATGGTCACTTAATTGGCGATGGACAGACTATTGGTTGCTTACAAAATCGTCAGGTCGTTTGGAAGATACTAAGTAGCGGGATGTCAATTAAGATAATGAGACACACAGCAATTTCTGTCTTGTCTGCCTGTCTCTTTATTATTTCTCTTCCTCTTGTCTTAAGTTTGCTTATAGCTATTGCTCAATCTTGTCTCTTCTTTTATCTACTGACCCTATTTTCTCTCCTTCTTGTGCCCAAAATTTTGTCTTAGGTCTGGCTGAACCAGATTTTTTACAAAAGCTCTTGACAACATATCCCTATGCTTTGCCATAGAAGAATTTCGTTGGTATATTGCAGCTCGGTTAAATAATAAAGTTACTGTTTGCTCTCTTTCAATCTATCCTACACGACTCCACGGCTTTCTCTCGCTGTCGTCTAGCACACTCCCTTTCTTACTTTGCAACGTTATGCATCACTACTTTGTCTTTTAGAACTTGCCGGAAATCATCAATGACGACTTATCACCTCAGATTTCGTGGAATGAGGCCGAGAAGGAACTGGCAATGGAAAGAGGAGACGAGTGGACGAGGGGATCCGTTGCCCAATATGCAGAGGTCTATAGTATACTGAGTAAGTTTTAATCTTAAGAGTTTTAACTCTTTCAACTTGATTACCCAGAATTGTCCGTGAGGAAGGAAAGCAATGGGAAACCACCTCATTCTTCTCAACCCCGGGTAGCATATGCAAGCAGAGAAATCGTTATCACCACCACCATCATCATCATCATCATCATCATCATCATCATCATCATCATCATCATCATCATCATCATCATTGTTATCAGATTGTTTCGTTGCCTTCTATCTCCATTCTCAGTGCATTCTCTGTGTTTTTCACTTCAGTCTCGCTGCCCTACTCTCAGTTTTATTCTAAATCTCCTTTCGAATTTTCTTTTCTGTCTTACTGTTCACTTACTTTGGTCAGTTTCGGTATACATCAGTTTAAGATCCGTGTATCCTCCTTTGGTTAAATTCTGATGATTAATTGCCTACACATGTAAACAATTCAATTCGAACAAGTATCATCTGAATGCACAGACGAAATAAGAATGGCACACCGTATAAAAATCTGCTGTAAACTCTAATCGTAATCGTCAACTTCTCAAAACTTCTAAAGCACCACTCGAAATCCAAACGCAGGAAACCAGATTATCCAAGAACGCTGCATTGTCTCAAAGGCATTGAATGAATATGCTGCATTTAGTCTGAAATGAGGAGACTAAGGTATTTGAAGATAGTTAGATGTCGACCTCAGATCTGATCAGGTCAACACAGAACTACTTTCCAATTGCTTGCTAGAGAAATGTGATTGTGCAAATGCATCACATTTTCTGTGTAAGGCCCTGGCTTTGAGATAATATTAAGTAGGATACCTTTTGATTTGTGTAGTCCACTCATTACAAGTATCTCAGGCAAGTTTTTTTATTTTCGTTGGATTGTATGGATCCATGACTGCCCCTCTGAGGTCTTTTTATTCTAGCCATAACCCAAGCATTTCCATCCAGGGCCGTACCGAGCATCAATTGCGCCATGTGCCTAGCATCAATCTGGCGCCCCCACCTTTTGAAATTTGCGCCCTTTCCACATTTGCGCCCTGGGCCAAGGCCCTGCTGGCCCCCCTTCAGTACGGCACTGTTTCCATATAAGCAGCCAATGCCATAGCAAGGCAGGCAATTTGAGCTTCAGAATGCCAGACGATTGGTGGCACCAAGTCAGCTAAAATAAGTCTGCTATTTTTGAGTTATAGGCCCTACATTACATTCTGTACAATGCTTTATCAACTTAACAAAATTTACTCAATTATGGCACTGTTTAGATTTATACAATATCAGCAGGTGTGTAAATTTCACATGTCAGCGAATTCCGGCTGTTTTGGCACCGTCCATCCTGGCAGCTTCAGGTCAGGCCAGAGAAGTCCGGCAGTTTTGGCACCGTCCTTCCTGGTAGAGGTGCTGTGGCATCTGACATGAAGCGCTACCTGTCTTCGGTTATCGAGACCTGTTTGTGACCGCCGTCAACTGACCGACTGTCCTGCAAGCGACTATAGGTTAGCCTCAGTTTTTATGAAGGTTATTTTTTCTTTTCTTGTGCCCAAAATGTTGTCTTAGGTGTGGCTGCCTCCCTGTTGTGTATGAATGGAATGAGATTTTTGAAGAAAGCTTTTGGCAACATTGTCCCTATGCTTTGCTGTTGAAACAAAAATATTTTGGCATATTGCAGCTCAGTTAAATGATACATGTACACAGTTACTGTTTGCTCTTTTCGATCTATCCTACTCTACGCCTTTTTCTTCCTGTTGTCTAGTCCACTCCATTTCTTAACTTTATGACATTTTGCATTATTGTTTTGTCTTTTAGAACTGACTGGAAACTATCACAGACAACCTGAGATGCCTGGAGAGTGGAAATGTCATGGGACGAAAACGAGAAGGACCTGGACATGGACAGAGGAGACGAGTGGAGGAGGAGGAGATGCTTTGCTCGATATGAAGACCTACACGGGAAGGACTACTGTACTGAGTTAAGTTTTAGAATTCTAAGCTACAGAATTAATTGCTTTATACTAGGTTAGATGAATGTGGGACGCGGTGGTGTAGCGATATACGTTCTATGCCGTGTTAGTGGAAGGTCGCAGGTTCGAATCTACCTCAAGCCACTCCGTAGTGACCTTGGTCACTGGACAAGTTGATTGTCCAGAATTGTCTGTGAGGAAGGAACGCAATGGGGAATCACCTTACACTTGTAAAACGTGAGTGGCATATAAGCCAATGAATGGACCTGTCTGAGGACTAAGGACTCATCATCATCGTCATCATTAGACTGTTTCATTAATTTCTATCTCCGTTTTCAGTGCATTCTGTGTTTTTCACTTCCATTTCACTGTCCTGCTCTGAGTTTTTACTCTAGATCTCCGTTCTGATTTTCTTTTTTGTCTTATTCTTCACTTACTTTGGTCAGTTTCGGTATACGTTGGCTTTAGATCCATCCCTTTCATTAAGTTCTGATAATTGATTGCCTCCTCAACGATCACAAGTAAACAATCAACACGAATAAGTTCCATCTTCATGCACAGACGAAAAGAAAATGGCGCACAGTATAAAAATTATGCTGCTACATATAACTCTAATCGTAATAGTTAACTTCTCAAAACTTTTAAAGCGCCACTCGAAATTCAGGAAATTCAGGAAACCAGTTTATTGAATGATTATGTTGCGTTCAGTCTGATATGAGAGGATTAAGTTTTGTATTCACCTCAGACCTGAGGTCAACACAGAACTACCTTCCAACTGCCTGCTTAAGAAAATGTGATGGGCCAAATGCGTCACATTTTCTCTGTAGGGCCCTTGCTTTGCATAATATTAAGTAGCTTACATTTGGGTAGTCCACTCATTACAAGTCTCTCAGGTAGTTCATTATTTCCCATTTTGACGTAGTACTCGTTAAACTGACTTAGTTGTCAGTGATTGAACGTTATTAGGCGTTACAATCAGAGGGTATAAGCAGATACTCTAAACTATATAGCCTACATTATGCTCTCAATCTCTCATTCACTTTAACCGTACTTCTCGCTCATAAGTATGTACTGCCTCTGCTGCGTCCATATTATTTCAGTTTCGATCTTACTTTCAGTCTAATGTTTGTCGTACTTTTTCTCACCCAAACGGCATATTTTCTTCATCGCACTGTATATTAACCAATTTCTCTCTGCGTAGGACTATCTAATAATTATTTTCTCGATACACTTGTCTATCTGTCATCCTATGTGCCTTCTTATCTATCAATTGATGTATAGATCTGTTTATTCATGCATCTATCAATTTATCTAATATTTCTCAGTCTTATCTATCTAGATATATATATATATATATCTGTGTATGTAGGCCTACCTATTGATCCATTCAGTTATCTATATGTGCATCAATTTATCTAATTATCAATTCATCTGTTTCTCTATCTGTAATTTCTCTCTTTCTCTGCCTTATCTTTCTATTTCTACAGATCTGTCTAATATTTGTCTATCTCCATTTCTCATCTATGACTCTCTCTATTAATCTATCTATCTATCTGTCTATCTATCTATGTATTATCTGTCTATCTATCTGTCTATGCAGTCTTTCTGTCTGTATCTGCCATGTCTATCTATCTATCAATCAATCTCCATTTAGGCCTAGGCCTATCATCTATTTCTCTCTCTATCTCTTACACCCAATCGCTAACCCTGTCTTTTTTTTTCTCAATCTTCAAACTAAGTGTCTCTTTTTCACTCTTTCGCTATCGCTGCAGTGTCTGTTCTCTCGCTCTCCGTTTTCTCTCATTCAGTTTTACTCTCACGGACTTTGTTTTCGATTACTCATTGACTTATAGGCCTATGCTTGTGTAGTAGGCCTATGTCGTTTCCGAACCTTCTTTGGCTATAGTATTTCTATGCGCAATCATGTCTCTGATTTGCGTCTTTTCGCGTTTCGCCCCAGCGCCAATGTTTGCCTTGCATTTCAATCCAAGTAAAAGCAAATAACTTAAATTGAAAATTTCTAAAATTGGCCTATTTGTGGGTGATGCCAAACTTGTGATGACTTTCTACTGCCTGAGAGCTGCAATGAATGGCCTACGGAGACCTTTGCCAACACCTCCTCGTGGTGGTCTCTGGGCGTGCAGTCAATCCAACTGGTTGACTGCATGGCGAAGATTGGCAGCAGCACGTTGCCATTCTCTGTCTGTTTTCAGGATATTGTGCTGTGCTGTTACTGCTGTACTATCTGATGACCAAGCTAGCTCTTAATTTACAGACTGTGGCGACAATATCTTATGTTGGTAAGCTTACTTCTATGCGTTAATGTTTCGCAGCAAAGTTATCCACTGTAATGACAATAGGCTTGCTAGTAAGTTAATAATTAATATATATATATATATATACCTGTAAGGCAATATCAATCAATAACTCAAACATCGCATCATTATTTGACTAGGCATAATGGGTCCCATCAACACGTCTTCATGAGAATCTTGGCAGTTCAGGTATCTCACATAGTTTAAACAGAAACGCGTACAACACAGGTCTAGCATGTAATATTCGACAGCTGCATTCAAAAACATTCTGAACAATCATGATCAAGTTATAGATCAAAGCTGAAGATCACATGATACTGCTTATCTTCTAGGATGACATTTGCATAGGCCTACATTGCACTTAGCACACACGGTTCGCCATTCGCCAGTTCCTTGAAGGCTTTAGCAAAATAAATTTCAATGAGCATGGTCATGCTTCAATAAGAATAGTCATGGTTGGTAGAGTATCATTTTCATTTGTAAACACATTCTTCAATCTTGCTTATTGTTGCCAGATACAGTGAGAGTCCAAGGAGGACACAGACAGCTGGGAAGGAAGACAAGTGATCAGTGTCCCATCAATACCTCCTAAAATAAAGGTATCTAAAAGTATAATTACCATAATCAACTGTCAGCTGCGCTTTATTTTTGGCAATCAATTATTGGACTTAAAGGAAAGTAGTTTCATTTACTCGCTAAATAGCAGTGTTAAATGGTAATTAAGCTAAAGTAATTATAGCTATCAATTATTATTGTAAATTAAAAAAAACACATGTACGATGCCACCTAGCGATTGGTTTGCGCGACACCTCTCAAAGAATTGTACAATTCTAGATTTAATTAAGATTAATTTCACATCAATCATCGCACATAAAGGAATGCAGTTTCGTTTAGTCAACAAATGAATACGTTAAAATTTCATAAATAGGCTACCACAGTAATACCAAATATTATTTTTAATTTCAAACACGTACTACGCCACCTATCGATTGAGAGGCGCGTTCCCGTCTGTCCAATACATTTGAACTTCAGCATTCTCTGTCGCTTATCTCAATACTTGTTTCTTCGTTTATGTATATTTGAGCTCGTGGGACGCTTCAAAAATGACAAATGAAGTACGGAATTAAATATTAAATAATTATGAGTCACAGCGTATATTCCTACAATTATTGTGTAGCTGAAAGTTAGAACAATGGGGTCTACATAGATCCTGTCCTTCAGTTTCCAGGACTCATTGTTTGTTGCCTATTGTAGAATTATGTCACGAAGATGATCCTCTAATTTAACACATTAGGGATCTCTATTTTAAAGTTGTACTGTGTGACATATCTACGTATTTTGAAAGGCCAGAGTTTACAGCACATTCTATCGTCAACGATCATACGTCGAAGCAGTGTCTACTTCAAACTTTGATTCAATTGCGTCGTTAATGTAGCTAATGTGGTTACCGTCGTTTACTATCCTTCGGAATGCAGATCAGTGGCAAGTTATATTAAGTCTAACGACATAATTATATCTAAAGTCATTGATTGAAATTGCAGGGAGGTAATTAGCGCAGCCCGATGCACTAAAAGATGAGTGTCAGAGTTTGCGAAGATCGGCAGAGACGAGACCTGGCAAGAAGCCAAGGACTACCAGACCAGAGCGATGATGGGGTATGAGAATCGCTGCTGGAGGAGTGGCTAGGGGAGCGCCGGAGACATGGCCACATTTCGGATTGCAACCAACAAGACGTACAGCAGGATGCAGGACACGGTCCAGGCACCGCAACCACCCAGTTTGGAGGCCTACATAGAGTGAGCAGCAGTAGTCTGATGAAGGAGTGGACAAGTGTAGCGGTGGACAAGTGTAGCTGTGGCGTCTGGAGTTATCAAGCGAGTAACAGTGCGAAGCTGACGCAACTTTTAGCATGAAATACACAGTGACACACGAGACGGTGAATGTGAGGTGTAAATGTAAGCTCTTGGTCTTGGTTAGAGATGTTCGGCAGTTCTATGTACAGTGTGTTTGCACAATTATTTCAGCAATTGACCTGCGAGTAGTAGGAGAGCTGATTTAGAGCAACAGAAATTGTTGGGAACAGTCATGAGACTGGATATATAACCCTGTTTTCACAAAGAACTTTGGACTCGTGTATGATGCCCTGGGAGAGTTGGTCGATTTGTCCTTAGCATCGCGGATAGTTTATGTCACTCTTCCTTTTGATCATCTACTCTTGACAAGACGAATCGAAGTCATTGCTAGAAATGACTGAGTGGACTGTACTATGCTGAAGCTGGCCAGGCTGCAAATGCAAGAGCTTTCAAGGGTGTATCGTTTGCTACTTGCAGTGGGAAAGAGAGGGAAATTTATCAAGGCCAGTTTTGCCAAGCATTAGTAGACGGCATGACAAAGGAACTGTTGGTAGATTCGGAGAAGGATCTGTGTAGTTCTAGTATCAGATCTCTAAATTGATCCCAAATTGATTGCTTGGCCATATGTTTTCGACTCTGAGGGGGTGAGAGATAACTTTTCCATTTACGTGGCAAGTTCCTGCGTCAATATACTGCTGTTGAGCAAGATTATCGAGATTATTAAGATAATAGAGCTGGCAGGGTTTCTCATCATTTCCAAGAGTTGCTGAATCGAATAAACACCTTAACCAGTAGGCTAAGCACGGCGAGTGTGAAAGGGGTTCAGTAAAATGAATATATTAATTCTGCACATCACTCAGGTTACAGCTGTCTATTGAGTTTTTCATGTGTAGACAACATCATAGACTTAATAGAATTTCTTTAATATTTTCTCTTTTGTTAGGCCCATGTAGCTACAGTTGGCTATTTGACTGGCCCAATATAGGCCTAACTGTATGTGAGATCCGAACCCTTGCTCTTTGAGTTTGAACTCGACACATTATAGACATTAGGCTGTATACATGTATATCTATTTATTAACAAAATCTGCAGGATTCATATTTATTTTTAGGGAAAGAAAGATGATACATGTTTAAAAATTATTGTTAATTATTTAAATTTTTAAATTTTTTTAATGTATTCTCTTTTACATTTTTATTATGTGGAATGTGGTTTCATCGAAGACTACAATTCTTAAATTTGCATAAGGTCTGGTTAGGGGTAGACTGTAGACATTGATGGATATCGAGTCAACTCGAACTTTGGAGTTCCCACTGCTCACCAAAACCACTTTAACCACTGTGCAATCGTTCCATTTCCTTAAGAGATTATTCATTACATGTCATTGATGATGTAAACTTGCCGGAGTGGAGCTCGTCAAGGAGGACGCGTTGGGGTGTTTAAACGATATTTAATTTTTTCCATTTTTTTAATTTTTTTATAGCTTTTTATGCTATATAATACGATCAACGTTTAATTTTAAAACTGCCAGACCGCAGTTTGATTAGGCTAAAAAGTAAGCCTATGTACAGTATGAACGGACGACAGGCCTATAATTAAGTTATTATGAATCGAATTCAGCTGTAGACAGCTATGCAATGCGCCAATCAGGTTAGCCTGCATCTCATTCAGCCAACGACGACGCCTGGCGAAAGAAGGACTTGTTAGCATTATGAGTAGTGGGAATCAAGCTCACTTCCTCTGTTCTACATGCGGGTATATTAACCATTAAGTGCCTTACTCTAGTCTGTAAAGCCCCAGTTTGCAAATTGGAGGTACTCAATAAGGAAACATCATCCAAAGATTGAGGTCACAGAGCTTAATAAAAGAACTTAATTAGCTTGTCAAATGTTCTAATTAGCCTACTAGACTGCCAAAGCCAATTTGTCGCTTAATTTGTTTATTGTGTAGGTCTAGTTGAGTTCATTATAAGCCTGTGGACCTAAACGGAGTAGGGGAGCGATTAAAAGAGATTTAGGTACCATCTTTCCCGCTATCTTCAGCGCTTTTCTCGTAGGCCTACATGTACGCTGCTCTGCCAGACTCTGGTTCGCCAGTGACTTCAGACCGAGAAATCATGATTAATAATGTCCCAGCGACCTTTCTAGCAGTTTCTACCGAAAATGAAGTCTACCGTACGTCATTAAGTGTTGACTCTATTTAAAATACGAAGTCCCTGGAATGATAATAATAAAAATAAAGATGGCTGGCGTGTTTGAGGGTGGAGGTTTTTTAAAGGGTGTCAGACATTAATTTTGTAAAATATGTTAAACAAATTTGTGGACACCAGTGGTACTAGTCAAGCAACGAATAATTTATAAAACGCCTTCCTAGTATACTGTCGCAGGTAGCTCGAATCGGAAAATATTCTGGTGCCATGTGGTAAGTAATCTGCATTATTTTGTAGCGCTAAGCTTGTAATAATCTTGTATGTGCAATTTGTGCATATTATTTGAGTATGGAAGCAGCAGGTCAGTGCATGGCTAGTAAGCTAGCGACTGGGCGGAATTGCAGTATAGGTGTACGTACATATGCTGGGCGTCGTTGGTGCGTAGCGATCGTCGAAGCCCGAATCCCTGAAACTGATATCCGTCATATCCCCGAAAACGAACCTAGATTGATGAAAAGAATTCTGCTTAAATAGAAGCTGGATCGTTGAAAAGAATTCGGTGACGGGTGAAATGCGGGGTGCGGGAGCATAACGGGTGAAAAGCGAAACGGTTCGTGCGGGAATCTGATGCTGGAAGATGAGTGAAATGCGGGAAGCTTCATGCGGGAATGCCAAAATGTGTGAGTGCGAAAATGTATGATTAATGTTTTATGACGATTTAAATAGGAATGCTAAAGTAACACCCCATCGTAGGCCAAAGTGGCAGGTCATTAGTGTGCTAGAAGGAGTGATGGTATGTCTGAAATTGCTACAAGGACGTTGACGTAATAATTGGTTCAGCCCAAAAATTGACTGAGACTCTGTGTAAAGCTAGCAATCGATAATTGACCCCTCCACCTCGTCACACATTGTAACAAATGAATAATACGCAGACGCCGTTGGTATAATTCATTTTGTTTATTTAGTCAACTAATCATAGCTGTTGATATCTGGTTGTACTCCCGCATTTCACCCGTCGCCCTGGGTAAGTGATATAATTACAATAATGGGTGAATTGCGGGAAGCTCCCGCATGATCGTCCCGCTTTTCACCTGTTGTGCTCCCGCATCCCACACTCCCGCATTTCACCCGTCACAAAAGAATTGCTGTTTTGAGACAGTTCAGCGTATTTCAATAGCACATTGCTGTTTTCGGGTAATCAGGCTTTTTGGTCTTTTCAATGTTTTCGGGGATTCGGGTTTCGATGATTCGGGTTGATCCTGGCGTCACGAGGGTGAATTAGGATCAGAGTTAGGGTTAATGTCATCATTAGATAACATAGTACCTTCCGCTGAGTGATTGAGGCAAACACCCCCAGTCCCAAGTGCCAGGAAGGCAAGATATTCCCCCTAAGACACAAAAAAATGTTCCCCCTACCTGAAATTGGAGGCAATTGCCTCCACACTCCCCCATCTGGACGACCCTGATGATTGTCATTAAGTCCATAAATAAGTATAGTAATGAACAGAAGGAACAAGTTTGTTTAACTCACATGCAAAGCCCAAACAATGGATTTTTCTATTTAAAATCAATCTTTTTCTCAGTCTAATTTACTCAACGAGGTAATCTGATTGTCTACCTTTGGTTATACATAAAACTGGATATGAATAGGCGATGTCTCTTGTCAATTTTGCTTATATCGTTTCGTTTTCAGACTAATAGTTGAATGTCTTTTCCACAATGAAAATTACCTCACACATTCCATCATTCGTAACACTCACAAGCGTATCCCATAGCAATCCATTTCTTTCCATGCAATCAGTGACTTTCAAACAAGTCCTCTCCAATTGTACTGTTTTTCAATTGTTCCACGGACAGTGATTACAAACTTGCCATCAATATCTCTAACAAAAACGAGCAGTTGAGCAGTGTCACTTATGCAGTCGAGGACAACAGAAGAGGAGCTGAGAAGTTATTATACCAAAGGACTTGAAGACTTTAAAATTGAAAAATGAGGACACGTGCAACAGAGTCAAATGGAGAAGAAGGACCCTTCCCATGTGAGGGATTAATTCAAGCCTGAAGGAGATACCGTATATACTCGACTATAAGTCGAGAAATTTAAGACTATTTCAAGACGACGAAATAGGTCTTTTGACTTATACTCAAGAGGCAAAATAATGGGAGATTTTCGGACCGAATATTCAACATTCAACAGCAGATATGAAACTATATATCTTGATTTATGATGGCTGCATGCATTAATATTGGTCTGCCCATAGTAAAATATATATTTCGCAGAGAAATCTGCCGAACTTCTACGCCGAAAAATAGCAGCAGTTAGGGCATACCTCTCGATTTATGATGGCCGCATGCATTAATATTGATCTGCCCATAGTAGAATAAATATTTCGCGTAGAAATCCGCCGAAAGACAGCAGATATCAGGGCATACCTCTCGATTTATGATGGCCACATGCATTAATATTGATCTGCCCATAGTAGAATAAATATTTCGCGTAGAAATCCGCCGAAAGACAGCAGATATCAGGGTATACCTCTCGATTTATCATGGCCGCATGCATTAATATTGATCTGCCCATAGTAGAATAAATATTTCGCGTAGAAATCCGCCGAAAGACAGCAGATATCAGGGTATACCTCTCGATTTATCATGGCCGCATGCATTAATATTGATCTGCCCATAGTAGAATAAATATTTCGCATAGAAATCCGCCGAAAGACAGCAGATATCAGGGCATACCTCTCGATTTATGATGGCCGCATGCATTAATATTGATCTGCCCATAGTAGAATAAATATTTCGCGTAGAAATCCGCCAAAAGACAGCAGATATCAGGCTATACCTCTCGATTTATCACGGCCGCATGCATTAATATTGATCTGCCCATAGTAAAATATATATTTCGCGGAGAAATCCGCCGAACTTCTCCTTTGAAAAACAGCAGATATCAGGCTATACCTCTCGATTTATGACGGTCACATGCATTAATATTGATCTGCCCATAGTAAAACATATGTTTCGCGAAGATATCCGTCGAACTTCTCCTATGAAAAAAAGCAGATTTCAGGCTATGCCTCTCGATTTATCACTCGTTTTTTTTTACGGGTTCTACTTATATCCGAGTTGTCAATTTTGGACGTAATTTTTGTCCAAAAATTGCACTTCGACTTATACTTGAATCGACTTATAGTCGAGTATATATGGTATACATATATATGACATACATATATGTCAGTGCTTCATCCAGCGTCAATGATTACCACCTGAATAATTCGATGTTAGTACGGAGTTGGTTGCACGATTCTCAGATATAGCCTCAATGCGACGAACTACTTTTCTCCTTGACAATGGGATACTTTCAGACTTATATTCTTACTCTCTGGACATAAAATATTGACAAGGGCAATCATGCAATCTTGTAAAAAAACTTGCCCTCTGGTATTGTCTGGCTGCGTTGAACAATTTTTTGTGTAACCACAAAACTGGCTTTTGTGGCATCTTGGGCTGCTTAACAACAAGTTTCTGTTCCTTCTGTAGCTTTGTTAACATATCATCAGCTTTCTGCTGCATTTAATTTTCATTTAGGTTGCCTCCAAAACTGCTTTTCCTGGTTTGAAAGTGCTGCTTTAGTTTGTTAAGCTAAAATGTCCGTTTATATTGCTTCTTCGTTTACTTGATGACTCTGTTCAACTACTTTGAAATGGGATCAGTAAAAATATATGTTTATGGTTATGGCTATAGATATTTATAGCAATATAAGCATTTTTCAAATGCTGACATAGTTTGATGTAGTACGTTCTGGTGTTCCAATGTCTAATGAATATAGTAGTAAGGTGTAATAATGTGAAATATCCAGAAAATGAGTCCACCAAGACTAATGTATTTCTGCATTTATCTAGACACTAGCGCCGTTCAGATGCTTCACAAAAGTACTGGACCAACGTAGTCGATGTTAAAGTAATTAAAAATGCTTCTCTGTGCTCAGATAAACAGTGCTCTGATAAAAACTGCGCAGATTAAAACACTGCCCAGATGAATTTTGAGCACAACTGGGGAGTTTTTCTTAGAGTGGCACTTTCTAAATGTTAGATTACATTATTCACAAAAACCCAGATAGGTCATCGCTGGTGAGCTCCTGTCAACACACATTGTTCACTGATGACTGCCCTTCCAGATCTGAGTGATTGAATGGTTGATTTGGTTTAACTGCATTCCGCACAACATTGACCATTTTACTCCTTAACTTGGTTATTAGTTGCTGCATTATCAATCCTATGATAAAATCATTTGAGGTGTTGATAGGTAAGTGACATGTTCAAATTGAACAATTTAAAAATACATTAGTTGTTATGTTCATAATTCCTGGATTTCATGATATCTAATATGAGGGATATCAGACAATTAGACTCACAACACGTGAGCACCAGCACCAATCAGTCTCTTGCAGATGGTGGAATGTGCTGTGTCCACACGTCCTCTGCCTTGGGTTTTGCTTTCGGGGCAAGCAATTGTTTGTAGAGCTGCACATTAGTAGAGATCAACATTATTCTTGGCCTTTATTGTCCAGTAAGTAATCTGGAACCCTTTTGGATGGAAGAGTCCATGTTTGCAGAATCCCACGATCTTCTAAATACCATTCATGCATTGTTTCATGATCTATCTCCTACTAATTAGAAATTATTTAATGAGGAGCCAGCATATTGCACTGCTGTGATTGAGCTGTGCATTTGGAATTACTTATTTGTATGTATATATACCAAATGCTGGGAGGATAATTCCTTTAAATGATTTTTTGTATTCATATTTCACAATACCTGGTATTGTGATGAACCTTTTTAGTTACTGTTGCAGTAGGCTTCAGCCTATAGTGGCATGTGATGCCGTGAATGGATGCCCATAAAACTACTTCCAAGGCTTGATAAAGCATTCTTCACTGTGCCAGCATGTTGTCATTAGCATGAAATGGCCAAAAATGTTGTTGCTATTTAGGCATAGATCAGGACCATATTGCCACCTATGAAGTGAGAATGGAAGGTGATACGTTTTGCTGTCATTTCTTAGTCAACTTCTTTTATAAGCATTCAGCCTTTTTGTCTAAATTCGGTCAAAAGCATGTCGTCATTGTCAAGCTTTATCAGTAGAGGCAGTTTGTTTCTTTCTTCCATGAAATTCTCTCTGCTTGCATCGACATCATCTTTTTTCACCTGCAAGTGGAAACAAAATTTGGTTAATTGCAAATTTATCAATCTGTGCCTCCCATCTCTCCTGGATTTACTGAGTTGAATATATATATATAATTGAATACTACTACTAATAACAGTTTTTGTTTCATTCCAAACTCTCAAATCGTAGTATGATTACAAACATAGTACATTAATCGAATTTAACTGTTGGCCATTACATTATACATCTAATTTAACCAACACCGCCGCCTCGCGAAAGAAGTACTAGTTGACCTTACTGGGGATACAGATATTGAACTTGATTCCTATTACTCTGCACCACCACCCTCCCCTACTTTTCATGGACCTGCTTCATATATATATATATATATATATATATGTATATATATATTGAACTCGGTTCCTATTACTCTGCATCACAACCCTACCCTACTTATCATGGACCTGCTTCATTTTCAGTCACCAGGGTGCTCCTCTAGTCTGATGTTGTTCTGCATGATGCATCCATGGAGCGACTGTCTCAAAATCACTGCAGACTTAAAATGCTGACAGAATAAGCCAATTCCGCCATCGTGGACTGTGGACGCTGGGCGTCCTTTTGGCTTTGGTCAATTCGTTTGCTGTGCTGTGTCACACGGACTTAGTAAGTCTCTCGGTAGACGTCTGTGATCTGCACGAAGGCTTCCCTGATGCAAGCGATTAATACTTGGCCGAATCAGCCACGTAAGGCGTGAGTATGTAGCATGTAAATGTGTAGTTGTAGTAATAGTTTCAGTTTAATTGCACCATGTGATAGAAATGATCATTAGCGTTGCCCTCATCCTTTATCCAGGCTTGGGACTGGTGCTGTCAGACTGCAGGCCATGGAAGTGTTTCAATTAAAATATTCATCATGACTGTTTATATAGCATCTTGTCTAATCTTGTAGGATACTATAAAATAGTCTGTGTTTTTTGCTGCGGTATATTGTGTCGTTTTGGATACTGTCGAAAGTCTTCATGCTGATGTGACTGTGACTGCTGTAGTACGTTTCTGTATTTTCGCTATGTATATATATATATATATGTATATGTATATAAAATGACTTGTATTTTTCTCACAGTGATTTCTAATGCTATTGATTATTGTAATCTGCTGTTTATTTACTCAGTAAATCATAATCCTTTAACGAACCAATACTTGTAGAATATATATGTATATATATTATGTGGTGTATTGAGTAATATTCTGTAATGATTTGGTGGTACAGGGTAGAATCGTTAACTGTGGGTCATTTTTTATGGACTGCTTGCTAACGGCCAACCCAAAAGACAGTAGTGTACGATATACATAAATCGTAGTGTGGCTTGAGTGACAAGCTATCTAATACGAAGGCATTTGCATTGTATCCTGTGGGCCATATTACTGTCTGTTTATGCGTAGAAGTGATGTGATTTTGGTGCTGCTTAATTTAAAAAATTCTTTTTCTAGCTATGATTTCTGTACCTACGATGATATGTTGTGTAATATATTGAGAATCATTTCTTTTTGTATTTACTCAATAATCGTAATCAAGTATTTTTATAGCACTACTGTGAATCAGAGATGCTCCGACCCAGTTCAGTGACTGATGAAGAGGACGGTTTTTTAATATCCGTTTATTAACTCACCAGTTATTGCCATGATGGGTCAGTCCATTGTTCTTGCACTGGACCTTGCTTCTCATACAATCTTCTAGCTAAAATTCAAACTGTATGCCTGCAAACGGCTCAACTGTCTAAACTTATCTCAGGTTGTACGTGCTAGACCTGTTACACAGCCATGTTTCAGTGCCTTTGTAAGATTCTTCAAATGCACAAGTTATTATATATCGGATTCATACATACATCCATGCCATGTGTCTGCTGTGGACGAGAATCCATTGGTCGGCTCCATACTTGTGCGTGGGCTCACAACTGGCGACTCTTTCAGCTTACTGTGCACTGTTTTGCAAACTTATATATTTTATTTGTATGAAATGACGTTTGACATCATTTAGGTCAGGGCAGAGAGTGCTTCTGAGTAGATGTCTTGAATGTTCGCTATATAGATGCATTACGATACATACATACATGTGCTATTCAGACAAGACGTCGTCAGTCTTTACTGAGAGGCTATGCGTTGCGATGTTTCTTGTGATGGCGAGTGGGCTCTGTTCTCATTATTTATTGTCGATGGATAACCAACTGATTTATGATCGTCGTGGGCTTTGCGAAATTGAATTATCCGCCTTCTGCTTTATTACAGCGTTTGCATTCAGATTGGGGTCAAACATGTCCAATGAATATTCTATGTGTGCTTGTTGTCATGGTGCAACAGACGTCTGCCCACCAACTGCGCTGGTACTCGGCCAATCAGAGACCGCTTGTGGTTGTTGCCAACTTATCTCAGCTATGAGCAGACGATCTCATTTGGAACTGCTTGACCTTTGGGATGGATAACTGACCTCATGGAGAACAACTGATGCATTACCCTGATGGAAACCGCTGCTGTCTCGCATCTACGCTGGACCCAATCAATACTAGTCGCACGAATGGCGGGTTTCTTCGGCTGCTTCTTCTGCCTGCTGCTCGTCGACTCAGATGTTGCGTTGCGTGTCCGTTTAGGCTCGGTCCTTGCGGCCGCTTTCACGATTGCAGGCACGTCCAATATCGATTGGCCGCGTTTTTGTTGCGGGCATGCGCAGAACGGTTGGTCCGTTTGTTGATGTTCGGCGGCCTCGCACGTTAGAATCGATATTGGTCTTGCCTGATTTGAAACATGGATTGTCTTCGTTGGTCGATTACGTAACGGGATTGCAGTGGATATGCTTGGTGCGTGGATTTTATATGACACTGTTCTGATTGGAGTATTGGCATCTGAAGAACCGATGGCGTGTTGTTTTGTGTGCCGTCGCTTCTCGTTGGTGAAATTGAGCAGCAGTTGAGTACTGTGAGGGCTCCACCATATGTGCGTCATCTATATGGGGAAAATTAGTTTCTTTTTGAGCAATTTCAGTCTTACTGAAACTAAGTTGTTATATGATTGAGGATTTTTGATGCTTTTGAGTTTGAAGACACTTTTGCAGATAATTTAGCTTTCAGATCGAGTAGTTTTGCAGTGACTTTGGGAGTTGAGTTTGACTCGTGAAGGAATAAGTTAGCTTAGTTGAATGTTCAGCTAGCTCGGTGTTTCATCATACTCAGCTGATCTTTGTTTCGTGATAGGCTTGATAAGCTCAATCGATCAAGGATTAGCTTCAGATCAGTCTTTGCGTATTCAGTTACAAAAAGAGAATGGTTAAAAAGAATGTCTTTGGGTAAGATTCTTTTGAATTTCTCAAACTGAAAATACATTTTGACAATACAAATAAACTATGTTGTTGGAATGATATTTTTTTATAAAAACTTTCTGTAAATGTTTTGGGTTTGTAGTATTTTTGTTGTGTTATGATAATTAATCATGTTAAATGTGTTTGATCAAAGTGAATTAAAATGGATGTAGGCTAGAGACTTTGTGAATAGTTTCAATGGTAGTCAGTTGTTTTATTTTGGTTATTCTGATTCGTTATAAATTTGCGTAACATGGTTATGCGTAGCATTGTGTAAATATGGCAAGAAGTAATTGCTTAGGATGTTGCGCAGCCAATCCAGAACTCAGGGATTTGATTCATTGAAGGAATGGCAGTCCCTTTAGCAAGCCATGGGGTCAGCCATGGTTATGAAGTGTTAGCAACTTCATTTTCCTAACAGCCGCATGTATGATGGTGGGTGGCAGTCCTGTCCCTCACCGTATCATCTCCCCAATGACAGGGTACGGTAACAAAATCTTTGGCAGGAATTCAACCTTGACCTATTAATCAGCAGTCCAGCTTGCTAGCTGCTATACTATAGAGCATCCCATTTGATTCTTAATAACATAAACAGTGAGATGTGATCTCAAC
Organism: Bimastos eiseni; assembly: GCA_959347315.1. Taxonomy (NCBI): domain Eukaryota; kingdom Metazoa; phylum Annelida; class Clitellata; order Crassiclitellata; family Lumbricidae; genus Bimastos; species Bimastos eiseni. Next base: position 9,882,108 of record OY365816.1, on the reverse strand, counting down.
TGAGTTGAAGAATGCTGGCTTGAAATTTTTAGAATGGTACAGCTGAAAACTCCACTTATTTCTACCTGTATTTGCTAATCCATTCAGTGCTTAACTAATCAGCTGTGTGAATAACAACGGTCGATGATTGATGCAAAACGAACCACATTTAAGCTTTTGTCAAAGTACTTGGAATATAACATTCCAAGTACTGTCTTTTTTTAAATTATTTTTTGAAATATGCTAAGATACAGAAGAAACGCTGTGGCCATATTTCTTGTGGCTGACCTAACACTGGATGAACTGTAGATTTGACAGCTAAAGAAAGTTAACCTGACCTGTGCTGATGTCTGAAGTTGTCTCAGTTAGTCGTGAGATATGTCTAGTTGTGGTTCTCTCCGCAGTCCTTTGCATCCAGGTTTTGAATGCTGGAGCTTTGTATGGAATTGGCAATTTGTTGTTGACCCTTAGGAGTGCAGGCTTGTTCTGTTGGATTGTGTGTAGGAATGTAATGTAGGTGATAGCATATACGGTGTATGCTATGAAGGTTCCATGGTGTGCAAAAAATGATGTGTTACCGACCCTTGCAGCCTTGTTGGGTGTTTTTTCATTGCTGTTTTTTGCCATGTGTGTATTGTGTACACTTTTATGTGTGTATGTATGACAGTGTTTTTGTTTGGATTTATGTAGTTCTTTTGACAAACAGATTTGTACTTTTCAAATGTACTATTTTATTCATTTTATATAGAAAAACAGTCTGCCAAAGTGCAGAAATGCTAACATGAGTGATTTGGATAATGAAAGCAATTAGATTTGTTACATAAACTCGTAAATATTTGTACATAAGGATCTGAAGATTAATTAAGAGTTGTCTTTGGGTGGGTGAATATGAACATGTCATGTTTTTGTATTTTAACTAAAACGTTAGTTGAATAATTCAGTGCTGAAAATAATTTCTACATTTCAGCAGAAAATGTCCACATTTTTGCTGAAATTTCCTACATTTTAGCTGAAGCATTCCTTACCCAGGAGCCACGCATATGATGAGAACTGCTGGAGTCTGTCTACCGAGACAAATACACATACATACACACATAATTCATGACTTTGCCTTATCTCAGGGACATAGATCTCCAAGAACCGTGATGGTATGAGACGGACGATGAATACGCTATTGTTAACAGCAGTTGGATCTTGTTTTTGGCAGTGAGCATTCGATGGTGGCAGCGAAGGCTTCAGTGATGGTCTACAATGATGTTGATAAGAAGTGGATTCCAGGCGGATCATCTCCTGGAATCTCAAAGGTCAACATCTACCACCATTCAGTCAACAATACATTCCGAGTTGTTGGCCGAAAACTCCAGGACATGGAGGTCAGTCCTTGAATGGATGCATAGAAGCAAAGCCCTGCAACATTTAGCTAATACAGTGCAGTGTTGTTCTATTTGTTGCATCTGAGTGACTTGTTGGCTTCTTTATGTTAATGTTGTGGTAATTTTTTTATTAAGTGATCAGGTTAACACTCTTAACACATGAGTTATTTATGACATGTTTGTGTTTTATCAGAATTTGTTTCTTGGAATGATTATGGTGCAAAGATTGTTGTAATATATGCTAAGCAACGGTTATGGTTCTAAACAATGGTTATGGTTCTAAGCAATGGTTATGATTCTAAACAATAGTTAGAGTTCTAAGCAATGGTTATGGTTCTAAATAATGGCTATGGTTCTAAGAAACGGTTATGGTTCTAAATAATGGCTATGGTTCTAAACAATGGTTATGGTTCTAAGCAATGGTTATGGTTCTAAACAATGGTTATGGTTCTAAACAATGGTTATGGTTCTAAATAATGGCTATGGTTCTAAACAATGGTTATGGTTCTAAATAATGGCTATGGTTCTAAGCAATGGTTATTGTTCTAAATAATAGCTATAATTCAAAATAATGGTTATGGTTCTAAACAATCGTTATGGTTCTAAGCAATGGTTATGATTCTAAACAATGGCTATGGTTCTAAATAATGGTTATGGTTCTAAGCAATGGTTATGATTCTAAATAATGTCTATGGTTCTAAATAATGGTTTTGGTTCTAAGCAATGGTTCTAAATAATGGCTATGGTTCTAAATAATGGTTATGGTTCTAAGCAATGGTTATGGTTCTAAGCAATGGTTATGGTTCTAAGCAATGGTTATGGTTCTGAACAATGGTTATGATTCTAGGCAATGGTTATGATTCTAGGCAATGGTTATGATTCTAGAGAATGTTGGGGTTCTAAGCAATGGTTATGATTCTAAGCCATGGTTATGGTTCTAAATAATGGCTATGGTTCTAAATGATGGTTATGGTTCTAAGCAATGGTTGTGGTTCTAAGCAATGGTTGTTTCTAAGAAATGGTTATGATTCTATGCAATGGTTATGGTTCTATGCAATGGTTATGGTTCTATGCAATGGTTATCAATCAATCAATGAAATTTAATATGGCGCCTCTTCAAGAAATCTACTCAGAGGCGATCCCGGTCCAACCTCGGCCATTTAAGACAGTTTTGGTGCCTAATATTAATTGTGGTGCCAAACAATGGTTATGGTGCCAAACACAACAAGGTACTACGTGACACAGAAGTAATCTTGCTTTGTTCTTTCATGTTAGCTAACTTTCAGTCAGATGAGATAATCTCTTCTTTAACTCTTGATCCCACTTCTAGGATTCTCTTTGAGTCAGTATCAATTTCTTTGCTTTTCTAGGAAGCATTTCAAAGTTTAATGTTTTCGTAATTTCCTTCATTTCCTAGTTTGTAATATTTAACATTTCACTTAGCTTAGTCTAACATTTGTTGAATTTTATGTTGAGCTGGGATTGAATAATGAGGTTTGACTGCTGGGTTAAGCATTTGGTTGGGCCATTTTTAAATAGTTGCTCTTGTTACCTGAAATGTGGCTGTATGATTTAGTGATGTATTCCAGATTGAGAGTTTCTTATTGCAAAGACTGTTACTCATATGAAACCAATTTGGACTAAGCAAAGTTCAAGAAGACCCACCATGTATAAATGTTACCCATCTTTTCAGAACGTTTACTGGTAATATGACTCATTTATGTGTTGATGTCAGTCACATGCCGCCCTTGAAGCCATTAGACTCTGTTTGCTTTAAATATTCGAATAACAATACAAGATGTAGTTGTTTTGTTTATAATTATCTCAATTGGATTTTTCATAACTTTGTTTTCCAAACAGGTTGTGGTTAACTGCTCCATTTTCAAGGGACTCAAATACAACCAGGCAACTCCTACATTCCACCAGTGGAGAGACAACCGACAGGTTTATGGTCTAAACTTTGTGAATAAGGAGGAGGCCGATAGTTTCGCCCAGGCTATGTACACTGCACTGGAGACCCTCAGTCGTAAGAAATTTATTAACTAAGCCGCTCTTGTTGATAACACTCTTCTTTTGTATGGTAATTAATGTTCGAGGCGTTCCATGTGCAACTGGTTGTTTTTGTGAAAATTTCTGAAAATTGCTGAATGTAAATATGGTCATTTACTGTTTCATTAACTTTTTTAATAATGTCCTAAAATGACAGCATTGGCTGAGATATCTTCGTTGTCTTTTTCTATTCACCATACATAATTGACTTTTATACTTTCTGACTTTAGAACAAAGAATATTTGCCTCTGAGCAGTGGCGCGTTTACCTATAGGCGCGAGCCTAGGGCCCCCAAATCTCAGGGGCCCCCAAATGATGACAATATTAAATACAAAATAACATCTCAGGTAGCCTCCCAAATGAATGAAAACATTAAATACAACATGACATCTCAGAGGGACAACAAATGAATGGAAACCTAAAATACAAAATAATATCTCTGGGTCCCCCAAATGAATTAAAGCCTTTCATACAAAACAACATCTCTGGGGCCCCAAAATGAATGAAAACTTTAAATACAAAATAACATATCAAGGAGCCCCCAAATGAATGAAAATGTTAAATACCAAATAGGGGCCCCCCTGATGATGAAAACATTAAATACAAAATAACGTCTCAAGGGTCCCCACATGTATGACAAAATTTCATACAAAATAACATCTCAGGGATCCCGAATGAATCAAAACTTTTCATACAAAATAACATGTCTCTCGTTTGAAATATTTGAAGTATAATAATTTATATTCTCTTTTTTTGCGACTAAGCATTCACATGACAAGTGTAGTGTGGTAATTCATAATTGCTTTGTTAATGTGAATATCAATTGGCTTGATTAGCTGTGTTCGTGAGAGCAAAGGCTGCGTGTTATGAGCCTCTTCGCCCCCAGAAGCTGGCTCACTGTTTAATTGAGTTAAATTTTTAAATAAATTAAGCTGTGTATTTCGATATGATGTGATGATGTGACGTCACATATCTCAGACTCCCTCTCCTTCATCACAAATCGTCACAGATGTATAACCCCTCCAATGGGTGCATGATGTAATTTATAGGCGGCCCCTCAGATTCAGTGTATAAATTCAGAGGCCCCCCAAAATGTTTGTGCCTAGGGCCTTGTTTTTCTGTAAGTGTGCCTCTGCCTCTGAGTAGGTTTCCTGAAGAGGTGCTATATAAATTCTCAGAATGAATATGTAAACAGCGGTAATTGTCAATGAAATCTGATTGAGGGCGATGTGTGGTTGTTCAGCATACTCCGATTATCTGCGTGCTGCAGTGAATATCTACTTATTTGCTATTATTGACAATGATTTCTCTTGTTACACTGCACTGGTTTGCTTTGCCACACAGCATTACTTTGGTTTGGCAAGGTGTGGTTTACTTTGATGGTACTTGACTTTACTAAATGATGTAAGTTGTTTACTTTGATGGTACTTAACTTTTTTTCTAACTGATATAAGTTGTTTACCTTGATAGTACTTGACTTTTTTCTAACTGATATAAGTTGTTTACCTTGATAGTACTTGACTTTTTTCTAACTGATATAAGTTGTTTACCTTGATAATACTTGACTTTTTTCTAACTGATATAAGTTGTTTACCTTGATAGTACTTGACTTTTTTCTAACTGATATAAGTTGTTTACCTTGATAGTACTTGACTTTTTTCTAACTGATATAAGTTGTTTACCTTGATAATACTTGACTTTTTTCTAACTGATATAAGTTGTTTACCTTGATAGTACTTGACTTTTTTCTAACTGATATAAGTTGTTTACCTTGATAGTACTTGACTTTTTTCTAACTGATATAAGTTGTTTACCTTGATGGTACTTGAGTTTTATAACTGATGTTGGTTGTGTTGATGATTACAGTCACTATCCATCCTCCTCCTCCTCCCCCTCTTTCCTCTTCAGCATCCGCTGCTCCTCCTTCTCCCCAACCGCAACAGCAGACTGGTTCGTCGACGATGCCCTCTAACTTATCTGGACATCCACTTCTTCGACAGGTCTTTCTCGAGACGACAGCTGGAGGTACTGGTCAACAGGCACAGTCTGCATCTCACAATGGACTGAAGGAGGCAGCAGATGACCAGCTCAGGTGAATACATTCAGACATCAACCACAGCACCATCGGTCCAAAGTGCCACTGTGGCTGATTAATAGAGACATTATTTAGGTGCTTTGGATCGTCCTTCGGGAACAGTCTTTCACTGAAAACTTGAACTATGCTATCGCAGATATTGGTTGATGCATTGAGCATAATCACCAGCTACATTTGGTCAATAAAATGTTGCTAATTACAATGATAAACAGCCCAAGGAGAAGTCTCAATACGTTGTTGGTAACTCCTTTCTAAACTGCTTCAATAGCCTGATTTCAGAATCTCTGTGAGTTTCCAACTGTGCTAGATACATGTATATGTTCACCTACAATCCTGCATGCATACATACATACATACACACACACACACACACACACACACACACACTCACACACACATATATACATATATATACATATGTATATGTGGCTGTATATATATACATATGTATATATACATATATATATATATATATATATGTATATATATATATACACTTAAGCATACATGCATTTATTCATACACACATGCTTGTTTACATTTATGCATACATACATATATGCCTGCTTATATACGTACATACATGCGTACATATATATATATATTATACATGCGTGCATACGCATGCGGATATGTTGGTCTCTCTAGAAATGCCAACTGTTGTGACCTGATTTTCTCAAACATTGCACTGCAGAGGATGTCAGCCGCCTAGTCATGACACTGGCAGGACTCACCAGCGCCACTCCTCAGCCGATTTCAGTCGTATCCCAACCATTTCTGATCCACCTTTGTCATTGTCGTCTAAGCCTGGCCTGACCCAGCAGCAGCAGCAACCTGGAAGCGTCGGAGACCAGTCGCCCAAACTCATTTCAAGCCAACAAGGTTTAGACCTGCTGCAGAAGGCACCAACCAAAGAGGAGGGCTATGGTATGACAACAAAGAACACTTTTGCTCTAACGATAATTTAAATAGTAATAATTATAATTAATCCGTAGCAAGTACCTCAGAACAAAAAATATAAGGATTTTAGAAGTTTGGAAGTGATTATGTACTTTATTGTACCTGAGTCAACCTCATGGGGCTAGCAGGTATTGAACCCACGTCCTTCTGTTCTGTTGTGCATGTGTATGTTCACTCAGCCATCACCCGCTCAATTCTGAACACATTTTTCTGCTTGTCATCCAATCTTCCCTCTACATTTTTGGAGACAATGTTGCCAAGAAATTTTGTGTGTGCAACATTTTGTTAATGGTTCAAACTTTTGTGCACATGACCAAACTGAATGCAGTGATAATTAAATCAAAACCATAAATAAAAGTTTATGATATCCTAATAAAATTCCCCACTGTTTAGAGCAGATGATGCATGCATCGTATTGTACGTAATTACATATTTATTTGCAATTTCCTATTTTGCCCAGCTAATATTGGTTTACATTTTATCTTAACAATCATCTGGGTTTTTCTAGAAAAAAATTTTGTACGCACACTTAATTCTTGTGTGCGCTGGCTCCGCAGCCCATGTGCACATGCGCACAGCTTAGAGGGAACGCTGTTGTCATCCCAGTGCCATCATTTGTCCTAATATCTCACACATGAGCAATAATTGATTTGATCATATTTTTACCGTGCAATATAATATGGCGACAATATTCCTCGGGTGGGTCACATATTGGTCTGATAAAGAGCAAAGCCGACATAGGAGGCCAGCACTATGAAGCTTATTGTTATTACTATTTATTATTATTGTGAATTTATTATACACCGCTACATAGGGACCATTCATCAATCAACGACTATGAGTAATTGGGAATGAAGGATTTTTTAAAGTCCCTAAACAGTGACCGCTTAACATCAATGAAAGCTTGAATGGCTCGGGTCTTGGAGAACAATCTACTCTTGTAATTCATTCCTTCATTTCAAGAATTTATAGAGCTCCTATTCCAGAAACATATTCAGAGGCATTGTTATTTGGGTTTGAGACCAGTGTTATTTTTTTATTGACCCTGAGGTTGTGGAAGTACAGAGGCGTCTATCCCCCCAAGTCATTGGAGCAATTCCCCTACCCATTTTGCCTGATACACGGACTAATATTATTCAAGGATTGATAATAGGTTGAACAAAGTTAATAGCGCACACATTATTGACACAGTAGAATAGAACAGAATTGTACAATTGCAAATGATAAAAGATTTTTAATGGTATAATACTCAGAAAATTAACTTACCCTAGTTTCGCAATGAGATCTTCCCCCCTTACATTTAGATGGAGCATTTGCTCCAAGGTTTCTCGGCTGTAGACGCCCTTGTGGAGGTATATTCTGACTTGGAAGGTTCTCAGTTTGGAGGGACTGTTTAATACCTTTTTCATAATTTTGTCATGAACTTGTAAGTCGCTGCATTTTTGACAGCGACATTATCTTTTTCTCAATAAATAAAGATACACACAGTTGTTGTTGCATAGTAAATTCATGTTCTTGTGCGTGAAGACAATTTTTATAGTAGACTTTTGTAATTAGAATACTTTAATGATTTCTTAAAGCTGTTTTTTATGTGAGCCAGTTATTTAAATTATAATTTGAATGATGATGTCAACTACTTCAGCAATCCAGCTTCTTTTGATGAGTTGTGCTGTTTAGAGGAGGAACAGATGCCTTCCAGAATGCAATCCTTTGCCTGCATAGTTCCCTCTCTATGGAATGGGTTTCCCACTTGTCCACTCTGCCATCCTTTCTTTTAGCACTTCTAAATTCTAATCTTCTAATCTAGTCTAAAAGTCTAATCTCACCTCAAATCCTGCCTTTTCTGTTGGGATCTCCTGCCCTGGGAGCGATTCTGAAAGCCTCATGCTGTGAGAAGTGCTTTGGATATGTCCAAATACAATATAATTGTATTTGACTGTTAACTGGTGTCAATGTAAGGGTATATTTGTTTTCCAATTTCCTCATCAGGTTATGACAGTTCTTCCCTGCAGTTGAAATCTGTACCCTTGGCACCTGCACTGCCTCCAACTCCTCCAGTGCCCCAGTCCAAGGCCCCAGTTCCCCTTCCTATTCAGAGCTCCTCCGTCACACCTCCACCTGCTCCGCCACCGGCTCCACTTCTACAGGCGATCCCTCCACCACCGCCCCCACCTCCTGGACCGTCTCCAGCAGCCTCGGATGTTGCAGTGTGTGGAAAGCAGCCTCCGGCGCCACCACCGACTCCACCAATAGTCAACTCATCGAGTCTTGCTCTTGCCCTGAAGACTGCAAACCTTCGGAGAGTGCCCAAGGTCGGTGATATTCGACGGCATCATTAGAGGCTCATGTTATGTTCTTAGTATTTATTTACAAGAGCCCAAAATGCTCACTATGAGGATTGATACAAGTTCGAAGATATCATATTCTTCTTGTTTTGATGCGGTAGATTTTGGCACGTTGGCGGATTTATTCACAACGCATATTTTTACTTAATCTATATCTCATTTAGACGCCTTTTCTTAGTCACGGTTCCACTTTTAAATGTCTATATCTTGTTCTCTTAAGAAGGCCTTTGACTTAGTTCTAATCTATACCTGTAAAGAAGAAAAGTATGTATGTGTGTATGTTCCACAAAAACCTTTTATCCACTGGACCGATGGCTCCCAAAACGTGCACGAATATTTCTTAGCAGCTGAGAACAAACATGGGGGAGGGGCGCGATCCCAAAATCTTACCCCTTCCCCATGTTTTTGACTGAAAACTTCGCGCAAATGCAACGAAATTACGCGTTAATTCTACAATTCACGAATAAAACTAAACCGAGTTGACATCACATTGATGAGATTTAGATTGGGAGCTATTGGATCAGTCGCCAATTTAGGTTGAGATAAATGTGTGTCAATGTTGCATTAAGCTCGCTTGCGCGGTGACCTTATTACCTTCATTTTTATCGAATAAATACTTTCCGCAGTGAGTATGGTCTTCTTATAGAGACAACAGAGACAAGGAAAAATTTCACAAGGACCGCCTGAGTTAGCACATATCCTTCCTTGCTTAAGGCGCAAGGACCACCTGGGTTAACATATCCTTCCTTGCTTAAAGGCGCAAGGACCGTCTGAGTTAACACATATCCTTCCTTGCTTAAGGCGCAAGGACCGCCTGAGTTAGCAGGTATCCTTCCTTGCTTAAAGGCGCAAGGACCGCCTGGGTTAGCCGGTGCAGTTCTTTAGTAGTCTCTACAGCCTTCTTCCGGATACTTCTAGCCACTTATAGACAATGTCCTGGCAGCTGGGTTGGGTGAGAGTGGTTTGCAGGTTGAAGATCCAGTTTTCCCGTGCACACTCCCGGATGAGTTCGTCCTGGAGGCCCACCTGCGCAGAGCACTCCAGTAGGAAGTGGCGCACCGTTTCCTGGACGTCACCGCACTCGTCACAGCTTTCGGTCGGATGGAGGTTTCACTGCTTCAGCTGGGTGTTGAGAAGGCCGTGGCCCAGCCGCAGTCTGGTGATGGCGACTTCCTTCTTCCGGGTTAGGCTGTCGCTTGGTTGAATGGCTCGGTAGTCCGAGCCGGTGTCGGAGGTGGTCCACTTGGATTGCATTTGCAAAGGGAGTGGTCCCTGTAGATATTCCGAGCTTCTTGATATTCCAGCATCATCGTAAGGTCCACCTAGCTGTGGTGTAGAGCCTGTTTGCAAAGAGCATCTGCAGTGTCGTTTCCCTCGATGCCAAGATGACCAGGTATGTATCCAGATGATCGTCACTGGACCCGAAATGTCGGTCCGTTTGTCATCAGGAGCATATAAGAGGTCTGCGAGCTGCCATGTACGAGCCCCAGACTGTTGGTGCTCCAGGCTCTGTATTACTCTAAGGCTATCTGAAAAGATGACAATATCAGTTGTGTTAGCTGTGAATGCCCATTCTACCGCCCTCGCTATGGCCACCATTTCCGCCGCCAGGACCAACGCGCCATCGGTCAACCGGTGGCTTTCGGATGTGATTTTCAGCGAGTATTCTTCTGAGAGGGTCCTCCGAATCTCGGATCTTCTCGACCAAAGTGGTGTCGATGACGGGCGGACGTAGTTGCCACGGCGGTCCTCCACTGTAGGTGAGCATAGGGATGCTATGCGCTGCGATCTTGTTGTCGATCTGTCTCGCCTTGGCCCCATGTCGTCTTTGGCCGCCTTTGTTTGCCGTCCATTAACGATTGTCTGCATCGGATGGTTTGATATGGCATTGATTTTCAGGATGTACTCCATCAGCTGCTTGCATCGTAGGTGGAGTGGTATCTCTCCACATTCTACCTGCAGGGCGGCCGGGCTGGTTCCAAGGAGCGCTCCAGAGGCTATGATCAGTGCCTTGTATTGGATGGTACTAAGATTCTTCTGGTTCTTGGAAGCGCTCTCATAGGCAACGCAGCCGTAGTCGATGACAGAGCGAATGAGGGCTCGGTAAATCATCAGGAGGGTGTCTTTTGAGGTTCCCCAGTGCGATCCTGCGATAGCGCGCATAAGATTGAGTCATTCCTTGCAGCGATCAGCGATGTAATTGATGTAGTCGCACCAGGTGAGGTGTTGGTCGAAGATCATCCGCAGTAAATTGATGTTGTTCTTGTAGTTTAAGCAAGGGGTCCCGAGCTTCAGCGGTCGGTGGGCTGCAGGGGTTCCGCTTCGGTGAAATTCGACGGCGATGGTCTTTGTTGTCAGTACTTTGAATCCCAATTGATCGAAGAAGCTTTTTAGTCGGTCGAGATATGTCTGAAGATGTCGCCTGTTCACTTCGGGTAATTCCCTTGATGCGATAGCCTGTTCACTTCGGGTTTTGGTCCAGCTCTCCTGATGGCGCTGTCGTCCGCGTAGAGTGAAAGTTGAACGTCGTTCTCAGGTTCTGGGATGTCGTTCATCATGAGGATAAATAACACAGTGCTGATGACACTGTCCTGCGGCGATCCGTTTTCCATGTGAAAGAGTTCGGATAGTGATGAATCGACTCAGACACGGATGTTTCTGTCCGTCAAGAAGTCCTGGGTCCAGTTGAACATCTGACCTGTGATACTACTGTGGCTTGGACAGCAGTCCATCAGTCCACATCAGATCGAAAGCCTTCTCAAGATCCATGAAGACTCCAGTGAGGCTGTGTTTAGATGGGATGGCTCGTTGTATGTCGCCTTGGAGTCAGATTATGTGGTCCTGGCAGTTCCGCAGTCTCGAAAGCCAGACTGAAACCTGTTGAAGCGGTGATTGGATTCCATGTGCCAGGTCAGCCGATCAGTCACCAGTCGCTCCATCAGCTTGTACAAGACTGACGTCAGTGCAATCGGCCGGCATGAGTTTCCGTCATGTGCTGGCTTCTGTGGCTTCAGGATAGGGATAACGATGGAGTTCTTCCAGCAGGACGGTAGTCGTCCATGTCGCCACACCGTGTTGTAGAGTTTCAGCAAGGCAAGCAGGCTTGGATGCGGAAGCTGGACCAGGATCTCGTAGCTGATGGTGTCTTCCGGATTTGTGTCCTTCCTACAGCACAGGAGTGCAATTCTCAGTGTCTGGATGGTGAAAGGCTCATTGAAGGGCTGGTCGTCAGCAGGCAGCTGTCCTTCATGGAGCTCCTTGTGCGTGTGCTCGTCCTCGAAGGCGGATTTACGCTCTTGGAATTCTGCCGTATGGTTACTGCTGACTTCAGAGAAGCATCTTCCAAGGTGATTCGCTTTCTCCTGGTTTGTCAAGTGGGAGCGTCCGTGCTTCCTTAGTGTTGGCCTGTCTTGATCTTGTTCCGGACATCTTTCTAATCATTCCCCAATGGGAATTTCCTAGCTTTTCCTAGCTTTGTCTTGTCGTTCAGAGTGGTGCCGTAGTCTCTTCAGGAGGCCTTCTGTGTGTTCTTGATGACCCTCTGGGTGATTCCCTTGATGCGTCAGCATTCTTCAGGATCCTCCAGTTGCCTCGTCCTCTGCATCTTCTTGCGGGCCACAGTGCGCTCATTGGCGTGTTATGTGCATGCATCGATCCAGTATGACACACTCTTGGTCTTCTTCTTAGGTGGAGTTGATCGAGGGATGTGTCGTGTGGCAATCTCCATCAGTGAGCCGAAGAAACTGCTGTGACTGGCTTCGACGTCGTCGGTGATGATTGCGACGGTGAATTCTTCCCTGCAGTCGTCCTTGAAGGCCATTCAGTCAGCATTTCGGTAAAGCCACCTAGGGATGAGGGCCTCCTCGACAGGGGCTGCTTTCTTGATGTTGAGGAGGATGTGTGAGTGGTCGCTTCCCATGGAGTCGTCAAGGACTGTCCAAGTGCATTTCCGTGCCAAGGGCGTTGAGGCCATTGCAAGGTCTACGTGTCCGGCAGCTACGGAGGCGTTGCTGAAGAAGGTCGGGGCGCCGGTGTTTAGGGTGACAAAGGCATTGGTTTCCAAGTCATCCTCTAGCCAGCGTCCTCGTGCATCAGTGGATCTGGACACGAACATTGCAACTCCACCTCCAGCTTCTCCAGTGGTTCGATCGTGTCACATGCAGGTGTAACCATGTATCTCGGTCGATGGTAGGCCTCAGCCAGGTTTCCTATATGCAGATGATCATCGACGGTGTCCGCATCTCTGAGATGCAGTGCCTCAGCTCCCCTATGCGGGGTCTGAGGCTACATGCATTCCACTGTAGAATCGAGGCACCAGTAGTATTTTAAATGTCAGGAAGCCATTGTTAAGACGAGTAGGTGAGACTGTACCTGACGCTAGATCAATTTTGACTGCCAGGGTCGGTACCTTTACCTTGTTTTGGATCTTATGGATCCTTTCGACCCTGATAGCAGGCAAATGTTCCTGTTCTTTTACGCATTTGAAAACATCGGCATCGGTTATGTTTAGCGGTACACCTTTTACAACCTTCTGTATGTGCATGCCTCTATGTCGCACGACTTCACGCGGCTCAGACACTTGATCTTATAGCCACAGATCCCAGTGCAACCGAGCAATTGGGTCTTGTGAGCACCCTTTTCAGGGCCGCCCAAGAGAACATGTACACACGTCGCGACGGGGCAGGTACTTCCACCAACAGTGGACCGAACAATGTGTTCAGCTCCGACCTTACAGCAATTGCATCGATTGTAGCCAAGTAAACACGTAAAAATTCTATGAAGACACGGTCTGTGATAGACCGGCCAACTGTAACACATTTAGCAGGCGCCTGTTGCACCCTCGCCACTGCCTCCCTGACAACAGCAGCAGACCCAGCAACTGATGACCCGGCCGAAGGCTTTTGTGCAGTTCGCTTGCGCCGACCCTCAGGAGGCAGGCCAGACCCCCTCAGTGGCTTCCCGACTGCCTGCACACCGGTCTTTCTAAAAGAATCCAGCATGGTCATTGACAGCTTCACCTTCTTCTTCTCCTTCTTAGCGCTCTTTTTATTAACGACAGGTGCAAATGCTGACTCGTCATCGGCTGACTCACAGTCGGCATCAGAGACCATGGCCACAGTCAAGCGAATCGTCGCTAGTCTGCGGTGCCCATTTAGGACGGGGGGGGGGGTAGCAGCCTAGGATTGACTGCTACACTGCTGACAGACTGCACTCTGGGTACAGGGCCGGTGGTAGCAGGGCCCTTGCTAGAGATGGCTAACGAGAGCGCGAAAGCATGATTAAAATGTAGAAAAAAGAGTACTTAAGATATAATTATAACTGAGCACAGAAATCTGGATGAAATGTCAAGACGCTAACACTATGCTGTATTACTGTACTACATAATTATATAAATGCAGAATAGAAACCTACAAATCTAGGAACCTATGAAATATAATATAATATAATGCAGTAATCAGAGGCCAACAATGAAATGTCAAGAAGCTAAATGCTATATTAAACTACACGGCTAAATAAATACAGAACAGAGTGATAGGAATCTAAGAAACCATGAAATGTAATATAACACAGTAACTGCAAGGCAGAATGCTACGAATCTATGAAATAGAATGAGCTCAGACACGCGTATAACACAGTATCGCTCACCACGCAAAAAAGTCTTTGTCTTTGTGAACAAAGCTTCCTCCTCCTGCTCTGGCAGCATTTGTAGCTTGTCTGGTCTGTCTCACCTGGGAGGGACTCCAAAGCCCGGTAGGCTGCATGTCTTTCAACATCAGCAGCCATTCTTGCCTCTGGTGCCTCTAATGCTCTAGAGGATGCATGTCTGATGGCATCAGTCTGGCGTTTTGTGCCTCTGCTGGTTTCTGTGCTAATGTATGTGTCCTTTTTCGGGCCCATTCAATATGTGGAGGACACATGCACTCACTCCTCGGTGTGGTAATGAACTGCAAAGGAAACTTTGCTTTTATGAAGTTCTTTGATATCTCAACTCCTTGTGGTAGTTGTTGCACTCCTGAGACAGGTTTTTGGCCCTGGAGAGCAGGAGATGGCGGCTGCGGGGTTCACAAACCTCTGTACTGAGTGTCCCAGGTGTTCCCTGAGCAGACGGCAAAGGTTTCCAATCAATAGCTGTAAAAGTGTGCAAATGCATAAACGAACAGACAGACACACACACAAAATCTAGATGTACATGTATGTAATTAAATAGTGTTTATATACATTCTGTATAGGTACTGATGCGTACACAGTACATACCCATCTGACCAACTGTGCAAACGATGGCCAACTACTGTATACCTGCTACCTGTATGATATCTCCCAAACCGTCCATTCATTCATAATGGTGTAAAAGAACAACAGGTGTGGCAGACAGATATCATATGCACATGTCAGCAAATGTGCAGCAGGTGTTTCGTCGACATGCTCCTGGCTACTGAGAAACTGTTCTTGGGGGAGTCCTGAGACAGGTTTTTGGCCCTGGAGAGCAGGAAGACGGCGACCATGGGGTTCACCAACCCGTCTACTGGGTGTCCCAGGTGTTCCCCAAGCCAACGTCAAAGGTTTCGAGTCAATGGCTCTAAAACTGTGCAAATGCATAGCACAGACAGCACACACATAGAATATTCTCTTTATTTATATAGATTGTAAGGACCCGGGCAAAGCCGGGTTATTCTGCAAGTTTATAAATCTATATAACTATATATATATATATATATATATATGTATGTATATATGTATAATTCTCTTATCAAGTCTCTGTTGTTTCTTTGAGGTCCCTTCTACAGAGGTCAGGGCTTGTTTTCGCCCATCCTGAACTTTACCGTTTCTCAGATCAGTTTTATTTTCAGCCTGATAACAAAGATCGTGAAGAGGGCCTCGTGAACTACACTGGTTCCTCTGGAACAAGCGTTCGTTCGTCAAGTTCGATTATTCCAGGAACGGAAAACATCATGTCTGAGATGGCACGTAGACTTAAGGAAAGACGAGCCAAGGCTGAAGGAGGGATTGTTGTGAGTTATGAATTGTCTTTTTAAAGTTCAACTAAAAATATCGGCTTTTAATCTCAGTTACATCGTGAAAATGTGATTTGCTTCATGGTACAGAGATGTGCCATGTTTCTACAGTGCTCTGGTGCATGTGTTTTTAAGGTTACTATTAAAGTCATTGAAATGTTTTTAGTGAGGCAGTTGTTGCTAAAATAATAACAGCAGCTCAAGAAGACCAGAATAGTGGAAAACTCTGCGACAATTTTTGGGAATCAATGTAAGGCCCACAGCATTCTAATAATTAGATCTAGTGGTAAAGCCCAAAGCATTATGTAAATGAAAGTCGATTATGGTACTAGATATATAAAGATATAAAGAGACATTGACAGGAAGACAAAGGCAGGAAAATAAATGCAGTAAGGCAACGGCAGAAACATGGACATTTTATTGTATTTTAGTTTATTGAGCGAATATTTCTGTTATGATATGATGTACCGATTTACATGTGAGTTGAAGATGTTGGTATGAGATTGGTCGACTAGTGATGATGCTCTTTGTCGTTTTAGGACACTGATGAACAGAACCTGTTAGGCTGCAGTTCAGATGGAAAGAAATCATCGATGACTGGAACTGCCATTCAGTCGGGAAATGGCTCTAGATTGGCATCGGCCAATGCGAACAGCACAGACTCACCAAGAACTGAGAGAAGGTTTGCCCATGTTCTGTTGGGTCTAAATATTAAATCATAATGATCAGATTAATTATCTCTGTTTTGGCAAGCCTTATCTGCTAATGTTACCTACCTGCTGCTAACTGTTGACGAGTGGGGATCGCAACTGTGTTTCGTATATCTTTCAGTTTCTATTGCAGCTAGGAAGAGTTAAAAGGAAGAAATTTTTATTTATTTGTTTATTACCGTAATTTGTTGCCTCCCTTCTTGTTACTGCAGCAAGGAAGAGTTAAAAGGAAGATATATGTATTAATAAGAAGATCAGTTTGTGGGTATGAAGTGCTAGCGACTTCATTTTCTTGACCTTGGCTGTTGAGGCGTGTAGTAGGTTCTCTTCCTCCCATCTGATCTGCTTGCCAACAGTGTACAGTGAGTGTACCATTGTTGATGGGTTGGGTAGTGGCGCAGGTGAAGCAGAGATGTCGAAACCAATTTCTGTTCTGGTGGGATTTGAATCTCCTCCAGCCTCTTGGTTGTCAGTCGTACACAGAGGTTGTTGGCTCCTCTGGGTCCTCGCTCCTTTTGTTGTCCCCAGGGTTACATACATGCTAGGTCTCTGTTATGTCTTCGCTGTATGGCCGATCTCTGCTTTCTACTGATGTCTCAGAGACTCCTGTACAATCTTGCATCCATTCCCATCCTTCTGATGCATTTGCTACTGTGCACTAGATATTTATTTATTTATATGAATGATAATAGGACAGTCTTATGCGTTCTTTCCTCTTGGATCGCCTCAAATAGGTTTTATTAAGACTCATTTGGTTGGGCTTGGTGGCCGTCGGCAGCTACAGAGTATTGACTTTCCTCAGGTTGATTGGGTTTTTCCTGAGATAGCTTTCTCCCTCATGACCCACGACTTGAGTGTCAACCTTGACCAGGAATTTAGCCTTTCCCAACATTTGAACTTAGTGTCATGAGGCTGCTATTATGAGCTCTGCCAGTTCCAAGTGGTTTCTTGCTCTCTCTGTCATGATGCTCTTGTGCACATGGATTTTGCTGCTTTAGTTTGAGCGTTCCCCTTGTGATGGCAGAGGTTCTTGCTCCTTTGACGTTGTTATTTTGTAGACCTTGAGTGAGGCCTTTACTCACAATTTCTGGACACCATTGACTGATGCTTTGTTATTAGATAGTGGCACTTAACAATTGCATAACAATAATAATAATAGTAATGATGATAATAATAATAATAGTTTAATAATAATGATGATGCCAATTTCATAGGTTCTTGTAGGCCTGTTCTGTGAATTTAAGTATTTTTATGTCCTGAGGTTTCATTTCTACCTCATGTTTCTAAGAGTGTCACAAAAGTGTTATTATTATTATTATTATTATTTTATTATTATTGTTGTTGTTGCTATTATTATGTTTTAAAGGACTATTCTGCCAGAAATGGACATACAGGGGCGGCAATCCCAGGGATCCCAATTCCCCCCCACCTTTTACAGATAGGGGACACGTTATACGTGTGTTCTCCCACATTTCCTACCCCTCTGATGGGGTGTACCACCCACCTCTCAAACAGGATCACCGCCTCTGTGGACATAGTAGTGTTGAATGCGCTGATGTTGTTTCTGTGTTGCTTTTGAACTGTTTTGAACTGTTTTTTTACATAACCTATTATCAAATTACCTATTATCAAATTACCGTTTTATTGTATTACAATAGTCGTCGTTTCCAGTCGTTGACTGGTCAAGAGATGTTTCACACGATTGGTCCAAACGTCACAGCAAATCGCTCCATCACTTTCTTCGAGTTGGAAAGCATCAAGAACGAACTGCTCGCTGAAGTGAGAAAAGAGATACAGTCGGCGAAACAAGAGATTATCGAAGGCAAGTGTTTATTGTTTCTTCAATGTGTCGTTCCTCTTCCACCCTCACACTGCTCAGCTCTTCCGTCACCTCATCTCTTAAATTTGCTTTTCGCTCTCCATAGCCACTGCTGTCCCGCCTCTTTCGAACAAACTCCTCCATCATTAAGACGCATATCCGACCCATCCTAAGAAATCACCAAAGCCACACCTCTTGCTATCCCACCACAGGTTTTCCACTTAAAACTGAATATGTTGCTTTTTCACAAATCCTATCCTGATTCCTCCTCTTCGCCCTCCCTCCCTCGCTATTTCAACTCCAGACACCATCCACCTTAGCTGTCTGACTATCTGCCTGCTACCTGACTCTCTGACCCCTCCCTGCCTATCAATTTTGTTTTGATTAAGCTTCTGTGAATAAGCTGGTTCCTGCGACTTCGCTTTTGTGGGCGCTGTAGAAATGTTGAGATTAGGATTAGTTCTGTGTGTCATACCCTGACGGACCTGTACACTAAGCTACACAAACTACACATTTGTCCATTAAATCGTTCATGTAGCAATTCTTCTAACATGTCTGCTCTGGATCACTGAATAACCAGGTTTGGTGCAGGCTGTGGTAATGCAATTATTGTCTTAGGAAAAGACATTAGATAGAAGAGGTAAAAGTGACAGGAATCGAAACAGACAGAAAAAAGAAAGTGTGATATATACATTGAGACAAATGACATTAGGTAGACATTTCGTATATAAGATAAAAGGGAAACCTGGTATTTGCATAAGACAATTTCGATTCTGATAAAGACAAGCACGGTGAAAGAGACACGTAGTGAAACACACAGAGATACAGGAGGTGACTGAAGGAAGTCCAACACAACAACTCCTACACACGAACACACAGACTGATCTGTTGGCAAAGACTGTTTGCATAATAGAAGCTAATGATAAAGCCAGGGCTTGGCTGAATACACATGTAATTATATATTTGCAATATGGGGCTACATAAATGTTTTTTATAAATTCATTCGTTTATGATAAAACATAAGGAAGAATTTGAACACGTAAATAAATTTAGCAAAACGATTACATGGTAGCTTCATTGGCTGTTATTTCCGGTTACAGCTGTCAGATTGGAATGCAGCAAAAGATGAAGTCATCTCTCGTCGCTGCTGCTGCCATCTTTTGACAGACAAAATCATTCCTTCAAATGTATTTCCATCAAAACCATGACAATTGTTATCAAATTCATACTTGCTGTCTTGTTTTGTATTTGATGGCCGAATATTGAGTCTGTTTCGGTGATGTTGTAGTCTTGTGTGTTTGGTAAACGTGTCTCATATTCCGTTAGCGTTTCGTGTTTTGCGTTTAGTATTTATGCCTTTTCAAATCTGTTTTCTATTTATCAAAAGTGTTTGGGCATAATTTCTCGGTGTGTTGTGTACATATTGTTGGCACCTACCAACCGAAGTCTGCCCACTTCAGTTATGAGGCGTTTGATATTAATGTAGTCTAGGTGCGATCTGTGGTTGAACATGGATTATGATTGCTACAGTTTAGACAGCTATGATCTTCATACTCTATCCCAAATATCGAACTCGTTTTTTAGTTAGAGTATTTAAGATGTTAATGAATTATTAGTTCAGCACCTTTACGAGGTTCTGTAAGGTTCTATAGAAGTATTCAGATACATACATGTACACATACCTGCATATTTGCTTACATATTTGCTGAGTTTATAAGCCATTTCACCAGTCACCCCCATTCAGTTATTGTTTTTTGTTTTTTGTTGTAATAGTTGTTGCACAATTATGTGGCATTGCTCCACGAAAACTCCCTAGAGGCGCTCCTTACATGTGTGCACCAAATCTCTCATTAACACAACAGCACCTAGCTTCTACCTGGTGACACAGGCAAAGCAACCGCTGCTGTTGTGATGTCATAAGACCATACTTCTTGGCTGTAGAAGTATAATGGGAGCTTTTCTTTCAGGTATTTTTCCTTTCTTCTTTGAGTCTTGAACTTTTCATTTTGATGTTACTGTGAAAATATGAATATGAGTTTTACTTTTATCTCCCAATGTAAAGACTGTATTTCTGAATAGTGGTTTCTGGATATGTTTTCCTTCTCTTAGAAGTTTCCCATCAGGGCTGTAACTGATGTGTTCGATTCTCTATTCTAGGTTGTGGGATGTGCAAAGTCCAATTACAAAGAGCATATCTTTAGGTTAAGGGTGTAAGATTCTTTTAGTATTCAACATGGTGGACCAAGTTCTCATGTCTTAAAACAGGACCAATGCATTCACTAAATAGAAAGTATATGTATATATCTTTTTTTTGGACAAAACGAAATACTGCAGTAAGTTACATGAAATAAAAATTAAAAATTGGTTGTGTATGGCCCAGTTTGTCAGTGCAATACTTTCGAACTAGGTGTGTCTGGGTTCATGTGTTGGTTGAGACATTTATCTTCACTGCATGTTACAATAATTAAAGTTTCTGTTCATTTTGATTTGATTGAAATAAAGTGAGTAGAAGAAGCACAGGCATTATAGTATTGTACCTTATGTTCCCTATTGAATACAACCAGTTGAAGGTAGTGGTCCAGAATTTGGCACAGAAGTCCTAGCTTGCTCCTATAAATCCTCCAAATCGGATTATTTATGCCTCTTTGTTGGTGAAATGTTGCATGTTTCTTGCATACGAGTCATTTCTCTTTAAAATTTAAAGCATCGATAGATTCTCACATATATTTTTGTTTGCCTCAGAAAGTTGGAACATTCAAATCGAATCTTGTGTGACAGATTTATTCCACTATAAGTTGTGCAGTAGATTTTCAGTTGAGATTAAGACATTCATATCAAGAATCACTGATGGATGGATGATCTGTCCATGGGTCTCATTCGTGTAAGTTAGTTAGATTTACTCTTCTTGCGTCTTGTTGAGTCTCTTAAGGAGATGTGTATTGCATAAGTTGGGACCTCGGTCGGCTAATTGCAAGAATTGCTCTCTTTAAAATGAAATACTTGATAAGAGGAACTGTTGTGGGTAAAATGTTGGCCTACGTAAAATGACTGGTTTTTTGTTTCAGTTTCAATAACTGTGTTCATGTGATACGTAAATGGTTGAGAGTTTGCATTATTGCGTTGCTGGAGTATTCTGTTTACCAAAGTGTGACTGCTCTGGCTACTGTTTTTGGGCACAATTGATCACATCTCACATGACATAGCATTAATATGGTATCATTTATCAATGGAAAGGCTTAGGACTTAGTTGGTGTATTTGGTTCTTTCACATGCACTTTTGCCATTTGGTTGTTAAGAATTATCCTGTTGAGTCATTTAAGGAAAGTTTAGTGAGATGCTACTTCTGCTCTCTGGCCATAATGAGCTGCCGTTAGGAATTGTATTAGAAGCATAATAATTATCACACATCTATGATACTTTTTCTTTGAAAATTACCATTACATTTATTTTTAATCGCTACCTGAAAGCAGTCATTTTGGTTGTGCAAGTAGTGGAACAAGCTTTGCAATGCTGTCACATTTGAACTTTTCAAGAGGCTCAACTGTTTACATGAGTCTTTGTGAGTCACTGTTACGGTAGAGGGAGGGATGGATGGGTAAGTTGCAGGACTATAGTACTATAAAAAATTAATAGCAATTTTATAGTTTCTGAGACGTCGTTGTCGTCAAATCTCCATAGAACATACTCATAGAACATGAAAGATGTTCTATGGAGTGCATGTTTCAGATGAAGTTTATTTTATTGTTGTCAGCATTGGTCTTTGTGTTTAAATGTTTTTGATCACTTGTACGCTGGGTTGACATATCGTTAGTTGGGTAAAAACATCTTTTATTTATTCACAACAGGTCGTTGACTAGCGATATAAGAGGATTTCCTGATGACGTGCTTAATGATGGCACGAACTCTGACATAATTGCGGATCCATGCATAATTCAAACCCTGTGGAAATGACTAAAACTGGAATGATCTTTGTAGTTTGGGCATAGTTACATGCAGTTGACATCCAGTGTCGCTTGTTACAACTATCTCGGCCTATAAACACGAGCTGTGTTACACACCTCGTGAAGTAGGCAATGATGATTTCGTGTTGACAGCAATGCTAAACATATATTTCATATTGTTTGTTGCAAGAACTCCTCATAGGCTGCCTAACACAAACAAGTAAAGGCATCCAAGCATAGAGATCATTAGTTGTCAAGCAGAATTGTCTGGTCAGCTTTTCGGAATGTCACTTAGTAATGACGTCAGCTTGCTATGGTGTGGCTCTGTTAGTTTTTGTAAGGAAGGATCTATTGTTTTACATGTTGGCTACTTTACTAATTTAACCTAATTTTGTAATGAGTGTGTCGATTTTGTCAGTTTGTCATAGTTCTTGCCATTCTAGTCAGACAAAGGACTCTAGTAAACATGATATGAAAATAAAGATATTTGTCTTGTGGGTGTTTGGTCTAATGTGTCCAGTTTCCACTGCCTTCTTATGATAACTGTTTGAGAAATAGAGTAAGTAAGTAGCCATTAAGGAACTCTGTGAAATGGATGGCGCCAGTATCAAATGTGGGTAAGCTACCCAAGGTAAAATTGTGTGCTTGCTGTTGATGTGTTATTGTGCTGTACGTTCTTCACGCAAAAGTAATCTAAAAGTTAGCCAGATTATAAAATTTATGTATTTATCCATAATTATAATTCTTATGCCAGCCATCGATCGGAACAACAAAAATAAACAACGCATGGCCAATATTTAAAAAAATATCTTAGATCTATGTGCTTACTGGCGCCACCTGTTTGCCCACAGAGTCCCCCATTGTTTTTTAAAGCACGTGCAGCACGACATATGTTCACATTTTAAAATGCAGATAGTTGCTGTTAAGAGTTACTGTTGTCAAATCGGCCAGCTACTAGCAGCTACTAAGTACAAGGGTGCTATAAAGCAATCAATTTAGATTTCTAAAATATACGTATATATATCAAAATCACACTTGAATGCATTGCATTACAATGCTCTTGCTGCGGTGTTCTTGGTTCTTGTCCCCATCATTTGTAATCAATTCATTCATACACATTATCTGCAAAGTTTTCTTGAGATTATTTTATCAGTTCAGTTTGTTTGAATATATATAGATGATTTAGCCAGGGTTCATCAAAGTAGCGAATAAATGGTTCTTCTATAGCATAAAAGATTTTGAATAGGTAATCACTAATATCAACTTCGATCCGCATCTAATTCATTACATTTTATATTAACGTATTACGCGTAGGGGCCTATGGTATACTACCTCATTGGGCCTGCTTCTTATGCGTATTCAATCCGGATTGTTCTCGCTCTACAATCGCCGTCTCCCTTAGCAGTTCCCGTGCTCTCCCCATCTTTCGAAGTTCTTTAATTCTGATGTCAATTGCATCTCTTTTGAACTCAGTGTTTCGTAACATTCGTAAGTAGGCCTAACACACGACTTGATCAGACGAGTCCCACTCGACTGCCAATGGAATGGCTCCAGCTTATTCACAAGCGCTACGTCAAGTCAGTGGGATTGTCTGAACTTATGAAGGGTAGTCAGAAGGATTTCCGAGTTGTGTTTCCAGAGGATCAGTGTCGGTGGCGTAGCGTTGCGCACTGGTCGGGTCAACCCGCGTGTCGGGTCAGGTCGGGTCACGAATATCTGTACATTCGTCTGGTCTGGTTGGGTCCAGATCCTGGTGGGTCGGTTTGGGTTGGGTTTCAAGCCCGGACTCATTTTGACCCATCATTTTTCCGAAGAGCTTGCTTTCAACCACGGTGTAAGATATACATGGTGTGTGCACTCCTTATGCTTGGCATATAGCGCTTTTGGCTAGGCTTATTAATTCGACAGGCGGCGCTGCGATCATTAGAAGATTATAGCCGCTCGTAATGTTGTGCAGCGGAATGTGCAAGAATAAGCATTATAAGTGAATTTATGTTATCTATGTATCAGAGGTGTAACAAGCGGGCAGCAGAGGGCATTCGATCTCCCAGTTTTGAAACTGGGGGACTTTTCCCCAAGTTTTATGGCTCAGTGCCCCCCAAAAACTGTTCTATTTTTTGTGTGTGTCAAATTGCTTTCGCTTTTTAAATTTAATGATTATGCAGAGGCCATAGAAATAAGGTTATAAATACTTAATTCCTTCATAGCAATCTCAAGGTTAGCTCAATTGCTACTCTTCCAAATAAATCCCGACATTTTTAACCAATTAAGAATCTGTCTATTGAATTTTGACAATTGCCTTGTTATCATCAGTCAATTGTACTCGACCATCAAAACCCTGGCATATTAAGTAATTGAGAAGGCGCTAGAGAATGTCCGTATACATGCATATCAAATATAAGATCTAAATAACTTATACGTTGACATAAATCTTGCAGCAAGTTAAAGCCGAAATTAATTTGGCATCCAGCCCATCCGGTGTTGCAATGACCATGTTACAACCTCATGATGATGGAAAAATTAATTTGCATGCAATTTCACTGTATATTATACAAAATGATAATAGTGTACACTATAAAAGCGTCCTGCATATCTTATTTCTATGGAGTAATTATAATAAGATGACTTTTGTTACGATAACTTGTGTCACCGATTCTTCAAATTTCTGGAGGGCAAAATTCAAAAAGTGGGGGGCAAAAAAAATATTTTTGGCGATTCGCGCAATATCTTTCTAATTACCCTCACTTTTTAAAACCCTGTTACACCTCTGCTACGTATTGACAATGAATCGATATTGAACTGATATTTGCGTACCAAAATATCGTCGTTCAGTCTAGCTTATTCTAGTTATTATGTGGCAATTATGGAACTTAGCAGAATCATATATGTGGAGGATGTTCTTAAAGTGTGATTGGCAGCTATATCAGATGAACATATGTACTTTTGTACCTTACACTGTAAGGTGCATTTTGAACTGTTTGTCTTGGTTTGCATCAATTGCTCGTATAGTAATGCATGGAAAAGTGATTCGATACAAAGTCATTGCTCGATGCAGGAATAGCATGAAATCCCAACAATACAATTAGGTCTTCAGTATTATTATGAATTTAATTTTTGCTCCTTTTGATGCGTATTTTCACCTGCTCTTATTTTAATAATAACAGCAATAAGCATCCAATAACTGAAAGATAGGCCTATGAACTTAAAATTTGTGAAGTCTGAGAATGAGAAATTTGTCTCGGACTGAATGGACATGATATCTAACTGCTCTGAGCTATAAAATGTAAAGTTAACTAAGGATATGCGATGAATATACAAATGTAATGTAAATTCTCGAACATTTCTCACCACCCACAAAAGCCACGCCAGGGAGACCAGCTTATTCACCGGCGCTAAATTGCATGTTACCATTATTGTCTGACAGCTACGTCAATGTGGTGTGGCCTCCAACAGTAAAACTATTTCAGAATAGTGTGGTAGCAAGAAATTGTGCCTCTAGACACATGTGCTTCCATTTCTCGTGTACATGATATGGTATATATAATTCTAAATTTTTCATGGTTATGGTGTGTCTCAGCACCGATACCCATATACATGATAGAAAGAAACAAGCTTTGAAAATGCTTGAAAGTATATTGTTTGTATTAACAAGTTTGGTTCATTATTGCAAAATATTTAAGCACAGTTGTCACATGTTCCTATTTGAATGTATTGGTTATGTCTTTAGACAAAGAGTTATGAGATCTGTTCAGCAGGCCTTATTGATACCAGTTGCAATAGTCTATGCCAGGCGAGTACTGGGCAAGAATTGACTTCAGCTATTGATTAGAATTCTCTATTGAATACATGTGGTAACTGCCTGTGACCATATTAAACTTTGTACATAATTCAACTGAGGTTAATAAATCAATCTTTGGATTATCCTGTGTGCTTGTACATATGATGAACATGGATATAATAAGATATATCAATTTTTCAGCAAAAGTTTCGTTTATTGATGGCGGAACAGCGTTTTATACCTGCCATTGTTCTAATTTCCTATGCTTAGGTGTTGCAAAATTACACAGTTATACTTCTTTATGGGCCATGTTGATCGTATGGCACCGCCATCGCCATCTAGCGAACTGTTAGTTATCATTAGCCACATATTTCAGCCAAGTGAACCCACCATGTATATCTTACGCCATCCTTTCAACTCTGTGCTTTTCATAATGATTCGTTGCGGTTTACAATTTCGAATCTGCATAATATATCCGTCAGCACCGCTCGTCGGTTTGAATGAACGTCAAGCTTTTCAAGGTCCGAGATTAAAATATTTTAAATAGCCTAAGCCCCCATTTTAATTCTTCATAACTGTTAACACATGTAAGCTGTTAAATATGATGCTTAACAAAGATATAAGCCTGTGTTAAAATCAATGTCTTTTAGATGTTTTTGGCTATTTAACCTTTGCAATGGGGAGGGGTTGAGCTCAAATGTACGTACGCATAGGGGAGGGGTCCACGAAATGTACGCGGTGCAACAGAAGGAGGGGATCCGATAATCCAATTTGTTTGCGTACGTAATATATGGTTGGCCCCTATTGTTCCATGCGTAACTAAAAAATGTTAGTATTATCCATTATGTAGATCACCATGTGGAGTATTGGGACAGAGCGTGGGGAGCAGTGGGTCACTTTTTAAATTTTTAATAGCGGCCTAACTCTCGTTTAAAATGTTATCGATTTATCGTCATATGTTTCTAAGGCCATTGCAGAATTATTGTGCATTATGTAAAGGTAAGTTGGCTGCTCGCTGTTAACCATTCTTGCTTTATGCAACATATTAAGGTGGATGTTTTCAAACTGTGCTGCTACCTAGCGAATGCGTGTGTAGCAGTTCCTTTTCGTTTGCATTCGCTAGGTGGCCGCGTTATTTTATTGTCCATGAAGTTGATGAAAATAATTCGTCTTATTCGTGTTCTGCCAGCTGCCTTTCATTCTGTCGCCTTGTATGGTTTTAGGCTTTTGTTTTTCTGTCTTTATTTATTATGTGTATGTGTCGAACGTACCACTGTAATCAGACAATTTTAAATATTTTACACCGATGCTGCACATCCACATTCGATGGTAATAGTACTACAATAATGCTGGTTTATTTAAGAAATTTCCATCTCTTGTTAGTACAGTCATTGCACGAGGACTTTAAAAGGCCACTCAAAAGGTCAGACTCTCATTGAGAAATGAGCTGGGTCGAGACCAAATACGGTCGTTGACTCGTTATATAAAAACGCTTACATTTACGTTTTGCATCGCGTCGCTAAGCTGCTAAAGAAGCGCAACATTATCTCAGGCTCTAATAGAAATACGTAGTCTATGAATTCGCATCGTAGGGCAGGAAACCAACGTTGTTTACCACGCATGTGGTTGTGTATGAAAGTTTCTTTCATACAAATCTTTAGATTAGTTGCACGCATATTTTATAAAAGTCAAATAACATGAGGATCACCACTTTCAGACAGGTGGATGTTGACCGGTTTACGGACGAGAGCAACCAAGAGGATCTGGGGACTGACTAGATGACTATCGGACCCTCTGAGGCAGGTGAGTAGCGCTGGAAGAGAAGATCGTCCATGAACTTATGCAGCAAGAACGTTGGTAGAGGGTCGAGCTCACATGACTGCGCAGCGGAAGACACGATGAAGGTCCGTAGCTGAGCAGAAGTTGCCTCACTTGAGGTTGTTAAAGTGCGGTCAGTAGAGGTGGAATTCAGATGGGGGCAAGCTCTAACAGATTGAGTTTTGGTGGTACAGTGTTTTGTAAAGGCATCAGCGGTGAAGGCGCAGTCCTGAGCAGGTCCTGAGATTGTGTCTTCAGTTTCTGCCATTAGCTAAACATGTCTTCCAACTTCTCAATGGCATCGACCAAAATTATGCGAATAACTTCACATACAACACACCGTGAACTGTTTAGATTGTCTTACCAAGAATTTTGGACAGATGATAGTTAATACATCTCCATTACAACAAGTAGTGAACAGTAGGAGAAATGAGTTATCAGCGACGTCATGCTGGTGGTATCACGCCCCGAACCAAGTACCCAGGGGCCAGAAAGTCGCTGCTTGTCGGTGATGATATTCCACAGAGTATTTTGTAGGGCAACTAAGGTCACTAATGACTACTGATTGACTGTTCCAAAATGAGTGCTGCAGTGACATTGTTAAGGCTGTTTTTTTAGATCTATTTTCTTAAAAGTCCAGTTGTTATGAACATTTGACACTCCTGTGTTGAATCTGTTGATATTGCATCTGAACTATTTTACTGATTAATAATTAAGCAAGAATGACGTATTGTTGGATACTAATTTCGTTAGGATAATAATTTCATTAACATCACAGTTGTTGAGCCACCTCTAAATATCTAAATATGTATCCAACATTCTAAAAATAATTACAATGAATTTCTGTCATGATAGGTAACAAAATGGGAGGGTACCACCAAAGAAATTCAGAAGTGTCCCTCTAATGCATACGTACACATGTACTAAAATAGGTGTTGAAGAGAGATGGGGACAATCAGTTACAGTGCTTATTGGTTTTAATTAGAGCTGCTCAACGATCAAAATTTTTAATCGCGATTAATCTTGCGATTAATAACATTAATCGCGATTATTAACGCGATTAATCGCATCATGAGTCAATAGCAATGCAGTATTGCCATTGTTTCTAGATAGTAATTAATAAGTAGCAGATGTGATTTTAACCATACTGGGGTATTTACTTGATATTTGTAAAATATGAGAATTTAAGAAGTTCATTTATACAATAAATTGTCTCTGATGTCACATTGTAAAGTTTCTTATTAGCATAAAAGTACATGTAGTAGGGACTGCAAAGTTTTCTCAGAAGCCCAGTTTTAACCAGTTATTGAGACAAACTAAGTTATATACATTGTCACATCAGAATTAGAAACGTTTCTTATTAATAAGAATATCCAGCAGCATAAGACAGTCTCTCGCACGGGACGTTAGTTGCTGGCGAACCGAGATAGGCCTGTGTATCCGTGCTAACCTTGCTGATGTCTTGAGTGCGCTTCATCTGTTTTCAACCACAATCTATGTCCATGCATTTGAGGTTCCAGGAGCCCAATCCCACCCAATGACTTTAGACCTCGGCCGTACCTCACGGTGTCCGCTCGATAATCCGAAGGTTCGATAGTTCGAAGATTCTATACTTTGACATTAATTTAACTAGAAGCTGAATTAATTGATGAAAAGAATGTGTAAAACTGGAGCTGGATTGATATGAAACTAATCATGCCTAAATGGAAGCTGGATGATTGAAAGGAATGGTGCAATCCAGCTCCAAGACACATAATTTTTTTCATCAATTCAGCTACTATCAAAACCGCAATCTTATTACCTTTCGACCGGACACCTTGCAGTCTTCAGACTATCGAACCTTCGGTCTATCGAACCTTCGGACTATCGACACAGAACCGTACCTTACGCATTAGAGATATCGTGTTGTTCATTAGCTGATAACCAATCGCCCATCCAAGGCAGCTTTTAATTGCGATTAAAATTTATAATCGTGTTTATTGTCCAAAGAAATTAACGTGTTAATCACGCGTGTTAACTTCGATTAATCAACAACCCTAATTTTAATTATAATTTTTTTATCAAATCGATTAGCCAATTGATTGGCTAAGTTGGTAATCAATTATAATTATAATTGGCAACATATTGGCTATTTCTCCAATCATTTTGAATCTATCTAGTCAACCAAAGCAGTTTGTTGTTTAAATATTCAGTTTAGCCATGTAATGTAATCGAGCACTTATATAGCCCCTTCAAGATATCTACTCATGACATGTCACTGCTGAGTTCAACTGTTCAAATAAGAAACTATTTGTTTTATTTTCTACAGGACAGGGCGTTGCAGTCCGTGATGAAGGTTCTGTCATTCAAGGCCAGCGAGGTTGAGGCTGGCCTAAAAAGCCCAGCTGATGAAGTACGTTTATCGAGGTTTCGAGCATCCTTTGGAGGGCAGCAGCACACAGCTTCTTGTTTGGAATGATAAGGTAATTATTACCATTACTTGTATTATTAATACTAGTAGTAATGTAATGTAATCGAACATTTATATAGCACCCAATCAAGATATCTACTCGGTGACGCTTTTAATATCACTACTACTATTATTATTATTATCATTATTATTGTTATTATTATTTCTCTTGTTATCATTTTTGTTTTTCTTTTATCGTTTTATTTTTATTATTTTAATTAATTTCATTGTTATGTATTTATTTGCCATATTTGTTCCTGGCATTATTTTTAAGCATGCCAACTGCTTTGAGGCAAGAAGTAGATGAGCTTTAACTAGCCATTAACACCCCTGGATACATATTGAGTACCCATGAGCATTGAGGTGAGAAAGTATATAATTTGGTTCCTTCATTGATGATACTGTTTAACATTATGGCCAAAGTTTTTGGATGCTTGTAGATGTCAGAATTTTCTCATATCTCATTTGCTTCAATTATTAAAACCATGTTTGATGGTCACAATTCAAAGTATCGAGTGTTGTATTTCTGGCTTTGGTCTGTTCTTGATATGATATCAACTTTGGCTTGAATTTCATTTGTGCATGAATTTCAGTGTCATTTGGGGGCTTAATTTAACTGCTGTGTTATTCAAGGATCAATTCAATTTGAGTATGATTTAAGGATTGATTCAGTTAATAATTTGAGTATGGTTTAAAGATTGACTCAATTTGATTCAGTTTGAGTAAGTTAGTAAGTAAGTAATCTGAGTATGGTTTAAAGATTGACTCAATTTGAGAGTAGTTAATAAGGAAGTTAGTTGAGTGTGATATAAAGATTGATTCAGTTTGAATAAGCTAGTAAGCAAGTTAGTTATTTGAGTGTAATTTAATGATTGATTCAGTTAGTAAGTTAAGTAGTTTGAGTGTAGTTTAAAGATTGATACAGTTCGAGTCAGTTTGTAAGTAAGTAATTTGAGTGTAATTTAAAGATTGACGCAATTTGAGTGAGTTATTAAGTAAGTAATTTGAGCGATATAATTTAAATATTGGTTAAGTTTAAGTAAGTTTGTTGAGTGTGATTTTAAGATTGATTGAGGTTGAGTAAGTTAGTAAGTAAGTTAGTTGTTTGAGTGTAATTTAATTATTAATTTAGTTTAAGTGAAGTTAGTAGGTAAGTAATTTGAGTCTTATGATTTAAAGATGGATTCAGTTTGAGTAAGTTAATAAGTTAGTTATTTGAGTGTAATTTAATTATTAATTCAGTTTGATCAAATTGGTAAATAAATAAGTTTAGTCTTATGACTTAAAGATTGATTCAGTTTGAATAAACTAGTAAGTTAGTTATTTGAGTGTAATTTAATTATTAATTCAGTTTAAGTAAGTTAGTAGGTAAGTAATTTGAGTCTAATGATTTAAATATTGATTTCAGTTTAAGTTAGTAAGTAAGTTAGTTATTTAGTGTAATTTAATTATTAATTCAGTTTGATTAAGTTTGTAAGTAAGTAAGTAATTTGAGTCTCATGATTTAAAGATTGATTCAGTTTGAGTCAGTTGGTAAGTAAGTTATTTAAGTGTGATTAAAAGATTGATACAGTTTGAGTCAGTTTGTAAGAAATTTGACTGTAATTTAAAGATAGACACAATTTTAGTGAGTTATTAAGTAAGTAATTTGAGTGATATGTTTTAAAGATTGATCCAATTTAATTAGGTTAGTAAGTAAAAAGTACGTATTTTGAGTTTTCTTGGATTTCATACAGCATTTTTGAAAAATTGAGAAATTTTAAACTGTTTGATAATTACCTGAACATAGTTTATTGTGATAAATAGAAGCTATATAAGCCCAATTGAGGTCAAAAATCATAATATTTAAATAATTTTATTTTTTACGGCTTAAAATGTCAATATCTTTGTTATTTCTTCATCAAGTGAAGATATTTCTGCAGTCCGCTGTTGCCCATAGGCCCATAAACAAGCTGTGAAAAAATTATTCAGTTTGGAGAAGGTCAACTTTTTTGTCCGAAAAAACCAATGATGGTTAGTCCATCGGTTTTTTCGCGCAAAAAAATCGATCTTCTCCAAACCAAAACAGGCTGTGTGTGGGTCAACAAGCATCACAGATCTGCACAGATATCTTCAATCGATGAAAAAATAACAGAGATATTACGATTTTTCTGAGAAATCGAGAAATTTTGAAGTTTTTGGGAATCACTCTAAAATGGTTTATTATGATAAGAAGAAGCTGTACGAACCCAATTTAGGTTAAAAATCATTATATTTCCCCAAAAAATTTTTATTTTGTAAAGATGAAAATGTCAATATCTCTGTTATTTTCTCAATAAATGAAGATATTTTTGCAGTCTGCTAATGCCTGTAGGCCCATACACTAGCTTTAAAAAAATTATTCAGTTTGGAGAAGGTCGACTTTTTTGTCCAAAAAAACCGATGATGGCTAGTTAGTCCATCGGTTTTTTCGCGCAAAAAAATCGATCTTCTCCAAACCAAAACAGGCTGTGTGTGGGTCAACAAGCATCACAGATCTGCACAGATATCTTCAATCGATGAAAAAATAACAGAGATATTGCGGTTTTTCTGAGAAATCGAGAAATCCATCGGTTTTTTTGAGCGAAAAAGTCGACCTCCTCCAAAGCGAATAAGTTTTTTTACAACTTGTGTATGGGCCTATAAGCATCACAGATCTGCTCAGATATCTTCATTGGATGAAAGAATAACAGAGATATTATTATTATTATTATTGCCGAAATTTGATACCGCCCTTCTTCCAACATCTTTTGCTCAGAAGTGCATACACACGCCTCGACAGCACAATTGCAGTTGTACTGCAGAGCAATGGCGCGTGAAGGACTTGCTCAAGGTCTCTACACAGTGACTGATGCCCCAGACAAGGCTCGAATCAGCGCGCTCAGCACACACTGAACGCCACGGGCTGACAGCTCTAACCGATCGGCCACTGTGCCACATATATAGACATTACGGTTTTCTTGAAAACTAGAGAAACTTTAAAGTGTGTCAGAATTGCTTTAAAATGGTATATTATGACAAAGTCAATGAAGTCATACTTATATTGGGCACTTAATGTCATTTCTTTTGACAGACTACTACAAAATCCTACAACTTGCAAACTGATTAGAAGATCCGAACACAGAAGAAGACAGGTATTTTAAGAAGCCAAAGTCATTTATTATTGGAAGTATTCCATTATAATCTCAGGAAACATCTCTTTAGAGAAAAGTAATTGTTTGTTCTTATTAGCATAAAGCAGTCCATGTTCATATTCTTTTGAAGAGCATTTTCTTCATAAATCGGTCCATGATGTTATGAGGACTTCTCTCACAAACTTTCACTGCTGTCCTCGGAGCAGGAGCTTCTTTAGACCCTGAAAGCAAAACAAAACATTAATTTAAACTTTGTTTTTATTACATGGGGCATTAAGATCCTTAATATGGCAAAAATACAGTTGGAGTTTATGCTCCATCTCTGCCCATAGCCAGCTCGGCTATAATGAGCAAACCAGCCAGCTCGGCTATAATGAGCAAACCAGCCAGCTCGGCTATAATGAGCAAACCAGCCAGCTCGGCTATAATGAGCAAACCAGCCAGCTCGGCTATAATGAGCAAACCAGCCAGCTCGGCTATAATGAGCAAACCAGCCAGCTCGGCTTTAATGAGCAAACCAGCCAGCTCGGCTATAATGAGCAAATAAGCCTGCTCGGCTATAATGAGCAAACTAGCCTGCTCGGCTATAATGAGCAAACTTGGGGTGGTAAGATAAAGCTTATGCTCCATCTGTGCCCCTAGCCAGCTCGGCTATAATGAGCAAACTGGGGGTGGTAACATAGAGCTTTAAAATAGTTTATTATGATAAAGAGATGCTATATTGACTGGGTTTCTTGAAGGGGAGCTATATAAATTTTCAAAATGAATGAATGATTGAATAAATTAACACACTATAACGTATATATAAAAATGCCTGCTATCAAACTGAATCACTTCTTAAATCACAATCAAAAGTTTGCTCATTGTAGCCAGCTTGGCTATAAAGAGCAAACTGTTGATTGTGATTTAGGAAGTGATTCAGTTTGATAGCAGGTGTTGTTATTCTTGTTGTAGCTGCTTGCAACCGGTCTTGGCAGTGTCGTCCGAGTCTTGACCGACTGCAAGAGAGTTTGGAACCAGCGTACTCAACAGGCAGGCACCACATTCCCTCCACCAATTCTGTGGAAACGACTTTCATCTGAAATCAAAGACAAACTCTTCATTAGACACTCGATGCTGGCAAAATATCCTTGCGGAACACTTTGATCCGATGTTGAACGCTGAGAATTGTAGACGAGACTTATATTACGTTTATTGGGACTTAACTGTGGCAGGGTTGCAGTTGACTTTGCAGTTGTGTTTGTAATGCTGTTACACAGGTCAGCTGAAATTTGTTTAAAATGCAGCTGTGCTATGTTATGTGAAATTGAATTTATGCAAGATGCAGGTCAGTATCAAAGGTCTTAGTTCTTTTCAACTCACAGTTATACTGTGAACTCGACATACATGCATACTATAGCAGCCCTACAGCTTGGCTTTAGGGCTGCCTTAGCATGCATGTATATAGGCATTTAGTTATTTATATAGTGCCTTTTACGAACTCCACCAAGGCACTAAACAAATTCACTCGCTTTACCAAGTCAAGTCACACATGACCAGGCTTATTGTTCTGCTCCAGTCCCGGGTCAAAATCTGGGAGGTCAAGCAAAGAGTTGCATCGAGGCTAAGACTGCTGTGTGAATAATCCACCCCCGCATCATATAGATATCCTAAATTGATGGTCAAGGATCTATCAAAAAATCAAGAAATTGTTGAGTTTTTGGGGATCACTTTAAAATAGTTTACTATGATAAAGAGAAGCTATATGAACCCAATTGAGGTCAATAATCATCATATTTACATAATTTTATTTTTATATTTTTATGGTTTAAAATGTAAATATCTTTCCTATTTCTTCATCAAGTGAAGATATATCTGCAGTTCGCTGTTGCCCATAGGCCCATAAACAAGCTGTGAAAAAATTATTCAGTTTGGAGAAGGTCGACTTTTTTGTCCAAAAAAACCAATGGACTAACCATCATCGGTTTTTTCACGGAAAAAAATCGACCTTCCCCAAACCGAATAATTTTTTTCCAGCCTGTGTGTGGGCCACAAATCT
Source organism: Bimastos eiseni (assembly GCA_959347315.1). Classification (NCBI taxonomy): domain Eukaryota; kingdom Metazoa; phylum Annelida; class Clitellata; order Crassiclitellata; family Lumbricidae; genus Bimastos; species Bimastos eiseni. Next base: position 9,846,589 of record OY365816.1, on the reverse strand, counting down.
GCACAGATATCTTCAATCAATGAAAAAATAACAGATATTACGGTTTTCCTGAGAAATCGACAAATTTTAAAGTTTTTGGGAATCATTTTTAAATGGTTTATTATGATACAGAGCAGCTATATGTACCCAATTTAGATTAAAAATCATTATATTTGCCACACAAAAATTTATTTTTGAAAGATAGAAATGTCAAATATCTCTGTTATTTTTCTATTAAGTGAAGATATTTTTGCAGTCTGTTGATGACTATAGGCTAATAAACAAGCTGGGAAAAAATTATTCAGTTTGGAGAAGGTCGACTTTTTTGTCCAAAAAAACTGATGGACTAACCTCCATCGGTTTTCATGCGAGAAAAAATTGACCTTCTCCAAGCCGAATAAATTATTCACACCTTGCTCTGGGCCTATGGGCAACAGCAGACTACAAAAATATCTGCTTTTCATGACAAAATAACAGAGATATTGACATTTTGGGCCTTCCAAAATAAAATGCCTTTTTAAATATTATGATAATTGATCTAAGTTGGGTTCATATAGCTTCCCCATATCATAATAAACTATATTAAACGGATTCCCAAACACTTATAAATTTTCTCGAGTTTTGAAGAAAATCATAATGTCTTTAAAAATAAAACACAAATGATGGAAATATGATCTTTGATCTAAATTGGGTTCCTGTAGCTTCTCTTTATCATAATAAACCCTTTAAAAGCGATTCCCAAAACTTTTAAACTTTCTCAATTTTTCAATAAAATCGTATGAAAAACCATGAAAACTTAAATTACTAACTACTTACTGACTTACTCAAACTGAAACAATCCTTAAATAGGCCTAGCATTTAAATTACTTAATTGCTAACTATTCTCAAATTATCCAAATCGCTCTCAAGCTACTTATTTACTAACTTATTAAAACTGAGTCAATCTTTAAATCATATTCAAATTGCTTGCTTACTAACTGCCTCAACCTCAATCAATATAAAAATCACACAAATTGAATTTACGTACTAACTGTTCTCAAACTACATCAATTTTTAAATCACACTCAAATTACTTACTTACTCATTTACTCAAACTGAGATATAGACATTACGGGTTTCTCGAAAAATCTAGGAAATTTTTAAATGTTTGGGAATCACTTTAAAACAGTCAATTATGATAAAGAGAAGCTATAGTGCTATGAGAACCAATTCAGGCCATTCAACATCATCTTCCCTAGCGCCTCTGTCCATCACACCCGGGTTTTCCATTCTAAACTTAAGTCCAACCTTTTCAAGAACTCTTACCCAGACTCACTACTTGACATCCCATCTGTCAATCCTCGACCAAAGCGACACCCTCCTAAACAGCTACTCTGCCTCCCTGCTGACCTCCTGGAAACAGAACTATGACCGCCCACGGACTATCCTTTTGATTATCCTTTCGATTTGACGCAGCGCTCGTGAATAAGCTGATGCCCTGCGCTTAGCTTTAAAGTGGCGTTTTAGAAATTTGGAGGTTACGATTACGATTCATAATATTTTAATAGAATTACTGCAAAATTGCATCATTTTAATCTTATTTTATAACAAGACCTAGACCCAAGCCCAGTCCGAGAGTGGGATCGGGGTCAAGATCCACACACAGACCCAGGATCGAGACCCTAACCGAGACCCAGACCCTAATAGAGAGCCAGACCCAGACCAAGACCGAAACCCTGACCGAAGTCCATACCTAAATCCAGACCGAGACCCTGACTGAGATCCATACCGAGACTTTCCCACACCAAGATCCTCACCCTGACAAAGACAAAGACCGTGACCCAGATCGAGACGAGACTCTGAGCAAGACCACGACCCAACCCGAACCTGAACGACACCCCGACTGAGACCAAGACCTTGACCCTGGGGGCCAGAGCCTGACCGAGATCCTGACCATGACCGAGATCCTGACCATGACCGAGACAAAGACCGAGAGTAGATCTTACCAAGGCCTAGAGATCCTAGACTCAGACCAAGTGTGCTGAAATCGATTTCAAAATGTCATACTATGGAAAAGAGAAGCTATAGCCTACGGTAAAATATCATCATAGTTTAATCGCATTACCGCGAAATTACATCATTTTAATCTTTATTTTGAAAGCTTCAAATGTCAATATCACTATTATTGTTCTTTCATCGAATGAAGATATCTATGCAGATTTGTGATGCTTATAGGTCCATGCACCAGCTAGGGCAAAGGTCACATTGCCTGTTACATATAGCGCTATATAAATTCCTCAACATCAATTTTTTATAGCGCTATTACTTTCAGCGGATGAATGCATCTATGCAAACACGTATGTGTGACTCACAGTTCCCGGATGATGGTAGGCTAGAACCACGCGGTAGTTTTCTTCCTTCTTTCTTCACTCGTACCAGGAAAACGGATTACAAGTCGCACAACCCATTCACGTCATGCTTTGAGTTCATCTGACATCTTTCACATCTTTAAAAAATCAACTTAAACTATTAAATACTGTCTGTGCTAGATTCCGCATAGGCACTGGCGCAACTCAAAACATTGAAACTCCACAGGTTGTTGAAACGGCCTATAGCCTACTATGATTCCATGAATGGCCACCTGTTTCAGGCTGATTGGAATCATTGAAGCGTGTCCATCCCTACATCAGCTGCTCAATTATATTACGCAATTGTTCTGCGCGGGAAGTTTGGCTGGAATCAGGCATAATACTGTCCCGTGTATTTATTCGTGGAATGTAAGTCCCTATTGCTGCTAGAGATTGCAATTCCGGACCATAGGCCCTAATCTCTTTTAAGCAATTTCGGGATTTTTTAGGTAAAATTCCGGAATTATTCCGGAAATGCCATTGTAAATGTATTGACCGATTCATTAGGCCTATTGTCGATGTTCAACATAACGGAGCAAATATAAATACAGTTTTTATGTCTCTTTACTAAACTACCCATGAAAGTACGTCGACGGTTCAAAAAGTCAATAATCAGTGACACTGGTCAAAGAAATAGATAAAGAATTACAAACTTAAAGAACCGAGCGCACAGCGTTAGTGAATCCAAAATGCATCAGGCATGCGTGCTTCTGAAAATATAAACGGACCGGAGGAAGCACAATGAGTCCAAGGTTTCAGCGCCGAGACGGGTTCGCAACCAATACTGAAAAATATGAGAATCTTATTGCGCACAGTGCAGAAGTCTTACATCACAATTATTCGGTTATAATTATATATTACATAGGCCTATCATAATCATATATGTAAAAAAAATAAAGTTCTGTATCGTGCTGTCTTCCTCCCTGCCCTCCGTTAGAAGAATAAAACGAAACAAGTTGGGATATCAGCCATTAACTCCGTCAATGCTCACACTATGGCGTTGCCAGTCCATGGCATTGATGAAAGAGGAGGGCGACGCTGATGAAGCTTTGTTATTACACAGTGTCATTAAACAGCAACAAACACTGCCCACACTGGCGGACTGGAGGAAAGGGAAGTTGAGGGCGTATAAATAGCGCCACATAGCGAATGGACGTGAACTAATTACATCGTGTTCAATAGACACCGTATACATTGCGCCACCTACCGAATGGACGTGAACTAATTACATCGTGTTCAATAGACACCGTATACATTGCGCCACCTAGCGAATGGACGTGAACTAATTACATCGTGTTCAATAGACACCGTATACATTGCGCCACCTAGCGAATGGACATGAACTAATCACATCGTGTAAATCGACACCGTATACTTATCGCCACCCAAAGAATCGAAATGAACTAAAATTAAGGAATGGGAGGTTGAGGTCAACACCTCACCCTCCTTTTCCTCCATTTACTCTCTTCCTCCGTTTCCTCCTCTTTGCCCTCACCCTCCCTTCCTCCATGTGCTCTCTTCCTCCATTTTGCTTTCATCCTCACCATTCCTCCCTTTCCTACATTTTGCCCTCACTCTCCCTTCCTTCCCTCAATTTGCTTTCACATTCACCCTTCCACCATTCGCTCCATCTTGGTGATGGTTACGTAATTGGGATTTTTGCGGGTAAAAAGTCTACTTCCTAGAAATTTAATAAGTTATTTCAAGTTTGCGTTGGGGCCTATGAGAGCCACAGTTCTACTCAGATATATTCATTCGATGAAAGAATAACACCTACCGATCAATCCACCAATCAATCAACATGCCTACCGAACAACCCGCCCTTCGATCAACCCACACACCAATCAACTCACCCACTAATCAACCCACCCACCGATCAACCAACTAATCAACCCACCCACCGATCAACCCACTAATCAGTCCACCCGCGGATAGACCCACTAATCAAACCACCCGCGAATCAACACACCTACCAATTAACCCATCCACCAATAAACCCTCCCTCCGGTCAACCCGCCCTCCGATCAACCCACTCACAGATTCACCCATCAATCAACCCACCCTCCGATTAACCCACCCATCGATCAACCCACTCACAGATTCACCCATCAATAAACCCACCCTCCGATTAACCCACCCACCCATCAACCCACTCACAGATTCACCCATCAATCAACCCACCCTCCGATTAACCCACCCATCGATCAACCCACTCACAGATTCATCCATCAATCAACCCACCCTCCGATTAACCCACCCATCGATCAACCCACTCACAGATTCACCCATCAATAAACCCACCCTCCGATTAACCCACCCACCCATCAACCCACTCACAGATTCACCCATCAATCAACCCACCCTCCGATTAACCCACCCATCGATCAACCCACTCACAGATTCACCCATCAATAAACCCACCCTCCGATTAACCCACCCACCCACCAACCCACTCACAGATTCACCCATCAATCAACTCACCCTCCGATTAACCCACCCACCTATCAGCCCATCTTCCGATCAACTCACCCACCGATCAACCGATCCTCCAATCGACCCACCCGCCGATCAACCCACCCACCTATCAGCCTATCTTCCGATCAACCCAATGATCAACCACCCACCAATCAACCCACCCAGAGAGAGAGAGAGAGAGAGAGAGGGAGGGAGAGAAACAGAAGTGGAGAGAGAGAGAGACAGAGAGAGACAGAGAGAGAGACAGAGACAGAGAAAGGTGTAACAAAACGATGAACGGAAATCAGTAGACGGACTAGTCTACATTAAATAAATTTACGAATTAGACTATTCTTTCAATAAGGTCTAAATCACTTAAGCATTGAAAACCTCAAGTGATAAAGAACACAAAGGCTCTAACTAGAACTGAATTTCAATGTAAATGAAGAAGCGCTATAGCAAAAATGAGAGTCATGAAATAAAATTTATATCCACTTGCTACAAAGCAGAACAAGACCAATGGCAAATCAGACTCTCAATCAAATAGAAAGTAAATTATGCCAAAGTCAGATAATATCACATCCTTCAGTATTGTTAGACATAAACCACCAATAACAGTAATGAAATAACATTATATTGAGCAACCGATAAAAATCAAAACAAATTAACAGGAGTGTTAATGTTCATAATTTTGATGCTGCCAAAGTTTGTCCTCCATTCTTTCACCGATCATCTGTTCCAACATTGATCTGATAGAAGAGGTAACCTGCGCAGCTATGACCTCGATAAGTGGTGTGAGAGACACAGTTAGTCGGCATGGGTACCTTTTTACTAAGTTCCTTTAAATCTCGTAAAACGTTACCTGCTGAGGTCTAGCATTGATCGAAAGTATTAAAAAAGCGCCTGTGTATACGAAGAAATAATTTGATCCGAAACATTTCTTAAAGATTCAAAACAATTTTTAAAGAATTAAAAACTATTCAAGCTATGTAGCGTCTAACCAGCGCAGAGACTCGATAAGCAATGCGCTGCGGATAAGGGGGCCAGCGCAGACATTTAATCCGAAAAGCCTGGAGACCATGCAGTTGTCCATGCGGGAGACTACGAAGGAATGGACCAGCGTAGAGGCAGCGCCTTGGGAGAGAGCAGGATACAACCCTAAATTGTCGAAGCTGGTAAAAACAGCTACAACAGAGTAGTTTGATGTGCTGGACAGAGGTAAGCTTCTGATCCAAAGTTATTCTCAGACCGAGGACAAGAAGCTCAGGTGCGGATACATAGAAGCTGTGGACCCGATATCTGTCTTAGCGAGCTGCTGGCGGTGCCAAGCTAGATAAGCTGCGTCTTGGTCGGGTTTAACCGCAGGCAATTTGACGACATCCAAGCCTGAAGGGTCTCAGTGGCTTCGCTAATTTTATCCACAGCCAAAGTCGCCTCCCTGGCCAGACAGTGGACATGCGCGGGGCATGATAGGCCTGGATGTCATCAGCGTAAGATTGGCTAAGGACAGCTTATGCCGCAAGCAGAGGTCCCAAAAGTCAGCAATGAGTAATCCTGTCTGCTTGTAGATAGGCCCTATGATCAAAATGGATATAATCAGGTATATCAATTATTCAGGAAATGTTTGCGTTTATTAGTGGATTTAAACAGCGTTATGTAATTTTCTTTGTTATAATTTTCTATGCCTAGGTGCTGCAGAATCATTTAGTTATTATTTCCTTATGGGAGATGTCGGCAAACTGCACCGTCATCGCCATCTGGCAGTTCGCTAGATGGCGATGAATTGTGGCAATTTATTTTGCCACACATTACGGCCAAGAGCACACACCATCTATCTCTTACAACATGAGGCACACATAAAGAATTTGCACGGCGTATTATATAAGTTCACGATTCGTGGTTTAGTGTAGATAATAAAGCAGCAACGACGACTGAATAATAAGCGTATATACCGTACCATAAACAACGTGTCGCGCATACGCCGTATATTCCGTGCTGAACTACGAACTGAACTCGTGAATTTCAGGTCTATCGAAGGAGTGTCAGAGCGCGTATAACTTCAACGATTACTGAGTTAAAACAGTCATTCTCATTCAAGTTAATAGAATTCTCCGTGACAGACAGTCGCAAACTCAAGATTTGTTGAGTAAGAATTAACTTTAGCAGATTATATGCATTTCAACTGAACGAAAATTCACTCGGCTCACACCTGTCCTTGAAAACTCCTTGTCAGGTCCGATTTCTGCCATCACCCTACTAACGCAGTAATTAGCTGTGTTCGTTGAAATGAACACATTTTCAGCACTTTCTGTTCGTTGAGTAGAACATTTTTGAACATTTCTGTACTTCTTCTGTTCGTTGAGAAACCAGTGCAAATGAGTTGAACTCATTTAATTTCGCACTGACCTTCGAGAACTTCTCCATTCTGCGGATGTTTCTGAAGAGGTTCATTTTGCCCTCAATCATACAAAATAATCCGTAAATTGCACCAGGTAGAGCAAAACGACAGAATGACAGTTGTGTAGTTGTATTATTTTCTGTTACTTCTACACGAGGCACTGAGAATGGACATTGCACAGTGGGAGGACGTTTGAACCTCCAGGTCGCCACAGAGGCAGCTGCATCAATGTACAATGTAGGCCTACATTGATATGGTATTAATCACGAATGGCACAAAGGCCTTCATTCGCTAGGTAACTTGATGTAATATTGTTTCCTGTGCTGCCAGCATTTCGATGGGAAATAATTACATGAAATGAAATGCAATGTTATGTAATGCCAGATAATGTCAATTTCCGAAATTTCTCAGCTCCATATAAAAACAACCATATCAGGACGTTCAAGCGTTTCACCGGCGCCAGGAACCAGTTTATATATATATATATATATATATATATATATATAATATATAGATATATATATATATATATGTTTATATGTATATAGGCCTAGGCTATCAGGTTATAATGATGATAGATTAGTTATATGCATCTATAGTATACAACAGGCCTACTAAACAGGGCCGTTCAGAGGGGGCCAGTGGAAAGGGCGCAAATATCAAGATGAAAATGCACTGTTTTAAAAATTTGGGGGCGCCAGATTGATGCTAGGCACAGGGCGCAATTATAGCTCTCTACGGCCCTGCTACGAAATAATATATCACACATTCTGGTCTGACGTATGTATGTGTGTATGAATACATCCGGATGCATTCATACGTCCTGATATACTCATCCGGCCTACTATACTCATTTTTATGAAATAGCTCAGATTATAAATGCGCTTTATGTAAATATATGTAAGCTTATAAAAGTAGATCTATAGTACGTAAGCCAATGGAAACGTGATGGAGATGAACCCCAGACTCCAAAGTTCAGCAGATGTAATAAACCAAAAGAGGCAAATCAGAGATGGACGATATAATGACTATCATAGATATGCAAAGCAACGGAGCCTGGTAATGAAAATTGTCAGACCAGGACATAATTCTATGGCATCGACCATATTGAGACAAACATGATGAAAGACATCTACCCTGACATCTACCCTGGTAGCACACCACGTTGAGCCCACATAGAACCCATATTCCAGCATATGGGACTTATTTTGAACTCACATGTACACCACCTCATTATCTGCTGCGCATATGATCACGTCATCCGTCGCCTATATATTATATATATATATATATATATTATATATATATATTATATATATATATATTATATATATATATATATTATATATATATATTATATATATATTATATATAGGCGACGGATGACATGATCATATATATATATATATAATTAATTAGGCTCCCGATATTTTAGACCTATTCGATCGAACGCGCTTTTATTAGTTATAACTTCTAAACACTTAGGTATATTATATCCTATGTATGTACCTCAATGGTACTAGGTATGTATTGTATTGGACCCTATAGGTTAAATTTAGGCCTATCCTACATCTGTAGTTCCATGTCTTCGTTCAAAATGAGTAACCTTAATTTTCCAATCAGCTCTCTTGTATTATAAACGAGCAACTATATAGGATCCCGCACAACAGCGCTACATAAGCTTTATAGAGTCGTAATGGGCTGTTCTCAGTCTGCGCCTGGCGCTTCCAATTGACTGACCGCTCCATGATGGCTGCTGCTGCTGCTGCTGCGGCTAGAGTCCCTAACTTCATCGATCTCTTCATCCCAGGATGCACGCATGAATAGCTTCGCCGCATTCCTGCGTCAGCAACAGAAGCGCCACTAGCGACCGATGCAATTATTCCCGCCAATGGACGGCTCGTCCGTTGGTCTGTGAGTGCGAGGGTGCGCCAGTTGGTTACGAGGTACAATTCATATCTGGCCGAGGCATGGACGTCCGTTGGGGTAATTAGATCTACCCCTCTTCACAAGGACTTCCTCAACGCTTGGTGAAAGATGGAGCCACAATCGCGTCTCTTATCTCATTTCATCCTTAGTCCGCGATGTTGGAGCCCATCCTGCCTGTCGCCACACGACTGTGCGATATAATCTACTATCAAGCACAGCGCGATTGCAACACACAGGCCTATTAGCTTAGGACTCATCCGTATAATAAATTACGTACGCGATAAACTACGATTTTCTTATCCTTTCTCCGTTGGACCGCGCACATTTTTGTCGACCCCCTTCCCATGCGTACGTAGATCTGAGCTGTACCCCCCATCCCATGTGCAAAGGTTGAATAGCTAAAGACATCTATACATGTAAGACATTGGTTTTACCGCAGGCCATTTAATTTTGCTAAGCATCATATTTGACAGTTTAAATTTGTTAACTGCTATGAAGAAATAAAACATTAACACTTGCACTTAAAAATGTTTAATGCTACATAGAATTGATTAAGCAGGAATATAGTCTGTGATTAGGGTAACAGTTCTGATTTTAAGCCTAATATTCTGTATTGCGGACGTCATGATTAGAAGTTGTATAAATGTACATATTTTGGGTACCCCAACCCCCACCATACGCACCCGTACGCAACATCGCCGAAATTCGAGACCCCTACCCTCGCTGCCTATGTAATATGTGGATGGCCCCTTTATAGATCCTAATACACATATAAATGCAGTACTGTAGACCAGCAGGAAAGAACAGGAATTAGCTGGAACAAAATCGGAAAGAGTCGGAAAGTGCCGGAATGAGCCGGAAATGTTTCCGTGAATTCGTGATTTCTCCCAGCTCTTACTATGAATTGATGACGACCCGCTGTTTTACTTACTTACATCCATTAGCAGAAAGTACTTAAGCAACAGACGCGCGTTTTGTTTTAATATCATTGACAATCGTTGTCAACAGAAACTTGCATTGCTGTCATAATTTTTAAACAAGTGAAAGTAAAAAAATTGGGTTTTGCGGGACCCTCTTTTATGGACTTTTAGTAATCTGGTAGATGGCGCAATCTATCCAATTACTTAAGAGATCGTTTAGGATGTAGGTCTAAACTTGTCAGAGTGAAGCTCGTCAATGAGGACTCGTTCGAGTGGGTAAACGATATTTAATTTTGTGCATTTTGTTCATTGTTTTCTCAATTTTTGAGTTATGTCCGTAAAATTTGATACATTGCGTTGTCATCCAAGCGTGACATGTGTGCTTCATTTCAGCTCAGTAGGTCGAGGGAAGGGAAGTAGGTAGGGAACATACCAAAAAAAGAGTTGAAAGGACTCCAACGAACCGACGTCCAATCATGACAAACTTTACGCAGCCAAGTTAAAGAAAGAGGGAAAAAATGAGTTAGATAATATTATGAATACGGATTAATACTATATAAGTGGACAAGACAAATGACGGAGGACAATGGAGATCATGTATTCGTACCCATCGATGCCAAATGGCTGTCGTCAGGTACTGATAATGATGATGATGGTGGTGAAGGCCTATATATTAAGTGCCTTGTTCAAACGATATCTGAATATGATTCGGCCAACAACACAAATCAGATGGCAAAGATCAGATGGCAAAGATCAGATGGCAAAGATCAGATGGCAAAGATCAGATGGCAAAGATCAGATGGCAAATCTCAGATGGCAAATCTCAGATGGCCAATCTCAGATGGAAAAGATCAGATGGCAAATCTCAGATGGCCAATCTCAGATGGCAAAGATCAGATGGCAAAGACCAGATGGCAAAGATCAGATGGCAAAGATCAGATGGCAAAGGCGTGGTTTTTTGTATACAGTATTCAGTTTCTTTGATGACATCGCTCGAGAATAAGCCGCTTGGTCTTCGAGTGGCGCTGTATAAATTTGAAGTTCACGAATATGATTACTGGCACTACGTTTTTTCATCACAAAGACGTCTAACTGTGAGCACGATTTAATCAGCTCTTCTGGTTAACTCTAAGAGTAGGAAGTCGTTCCATGTATTTTCCGGGTTTCATCGGAATTATTAGCCTATAAGAAATAATCATAATTTGTAATCGTATGGTCTCATTTCTTTCTCGCATCAAACGGACAAAATGATCAGCGTTTTCTTTGTCAACCGTGTGATTCAAATTACCGCTGCAGTCTGTCTGTCTGTCTTTCTGTCTGTCTGTCTGTCTATATGCCGCCTGTCTATGCGTCTTTTTTATATGTCTGTTTATACGTCTTCGTCTGTGTGTGTCTCTGTCTGCCTATACGTCTGTGTGTTTGTCTGTCTCGTGTCCCAATCTTTTCGATCATCCAAAGATGCGCTTGCCGTCGAATTTATTCGATTCCGTTACTTTAGTCAGCTGTAGAAAAAGCTTCTTTCAGGACTTTGTTCATCTGTCTGTCTGTCTGCCTCTCTACATGGCTTTCCGTTTGCCTTTATACAGATGCAGACACATAAAGACAGACAGACAGACAGACAAATATATATAGGCAAATATAATTACACAGACAGCCATGTCTGTCTGTATACAGACGATCTTTAATCAACAGTACAGCTGTCTGTTTGTCGGTATGAGTTTGTGTGTCCGTGCCATTGTCTGTCTCTGTGTCTGGCTGCATTCGCTTCACTCTCAATCAGAGACATCTTAATTGATCCAGCAGATGCAGCAACCCCACCCCACAACATCCACTCTTGTTAGATTAATAAAATGCGCTATACAAATAACCAGATGCATACATACATGCGTAGTATGCGTACCCACCCATCCACCCTGCATAGAACCACCCAAGCCATTCATCAAACCACCTACCCATCCATCGAACCACCCATCCACCCAGCCATTGAACCACCCATCCATCTATCGAACCACCCTCCCTCCCTCCCACCCAATCATTGAACCACCCATCCATCCAGTCGATAATGGCACTGTTCCATTCCCTCCCTTCTCCTCCGTCTTTATCGACCATTTGGATCTTCCACTTTCTCCGCCAATTTCACCGAGATTTCGTTATCGTCTGATATGGCTGCTAACTAAGAAACCAATATCGCCGTCTGCAGCCCAGGGCAATGTCATCTATGGACCTTCTTCGGCCAACAGACCATACCACGCATGTGGTAAGTCCCTGTGACATTGTCTGTGGGAATGTCCTTTGCCCAGGTTTGTCCTATTCTAAGGTTTCCTTCCAAGCGTAACCAATTAAAGCATGCATGAGCAAGGTATATACGGCTCTCGGGCCTCTTTCGACCGGCCTCAGAGTACTCTAGTAAACAACAGATAACCTGGCCCTCGACACATTTCAGTAATCTACAATACAAATAATTATATTGCCAAGTTGTTAATACATCTAAGTATAGAGATGCATCATTAGTATCACAATTGCAATGAATATCAACTTCCTTGTTCAAGCATAACACTTCAGTCACCTATTTGCTCTTCCCCCCTGTGTGTAGTACTCAGTTGACTGAGGAAAGTTTTAAACATCTCATTTTGACTGTAACCATGACGAATATCTCTGTAACAAACGATCAGTCTCCTGCTCGTGATGGCAGAGATTCATGGTAGGCTGTGCACACAGGTCACCAGCACATAATAAATAAAAATAGGTCACTTTCCACAGCACACAAGTCCGAAGACTGAAGACACTAGTTAAGAACGTTTGGTTTTTGCCACGGTATCCAGGCAGAACTTGGAAAAATACTGTGAAATGCAAAATGTAGTTAATATTTCCTCTATAGGACCATTTCAGGTTTGTCTCTATCGATCTTGCGGATGCACAAACGCAAAATAGAATGTAACGTTCTAATTCAGTGAAAGCAGTCCTAGCTCCACGCTCCGAACAGGTAAGTGCGCTCTAGGCCTAATTGAATGCGCTGATTCCACAAGTTCTTAAAATTAGGTTAGCATTTTCTTAACTTAATAACTGTTTCAGCACTGTACGAAAAACGAACCCAGTAAATTCAGCAGCACCAGAAAGTTTGCAAATAGAACTAACTGAACTGTCTGCGTTGCAAGGGCGATCTGGAAGGAAGATTTCGTGAGGTTTCGTTTCTTTAAATTCTATAAACACTACATTTCTGGGGAAACATTTCCAGCAATCCGATTTCATTGTCTGAAAATGGTTTAACTATTTCCTAGCACTGACATCTGTGAACAGTTCGTTTCTGGAGATGAAACAAACAAAGAGCCAAAACAGATATATAGGCTGAGTGACGATAACTTGTCAACTGAATTACATGTGGCAACATCAAACATCAGGGCAAACATTTCTGATATGTGTCGTGTTAAGAAGTGTTAAGTGTCACACTAACTAATGCTATAGACCTACACGGATGTTGATACGTTTGAACTATTTGATCGTTGCCTTAGTTTTTATTGACTGAGACCGAGTACTGACTGTAACATTGAATTTCTTTACTAAATTTCATTATTAAGCCTATATTTAAAAAATGTTGCAATGTGCATCCGACATCCAAAACATTTCAAAAGTTTAAAACCGGTCCTTGACCAAAACAAGTTGCTCATACCTCTATTAGAGGCTCAAAACGCCTCATAAAATGCCCGGATTACATTACATCTGTACTCGAGTAAAGGGCACAGATCCTAATCCGATGGACTTGTGGAGCGCAGGTTGGAGGCTACATATCAATGGTGGATTTCTATGGAAACCAGAAATACGTGGGGACTGAATATGAATGGTTGATCACTATGGAAACCAAAGACTACATGTATATCGAGGACCAAATATATATCAATGGCGACTTATTAAGGAAACAAGGGACAACAGTTACTGTATCAATGGCGGATATATGAAACCAGAGACCACGTGGAAGACTACATCATCAATTATCTATTTGTTCAATTGGTCTCTCTCTCTCTCTCTCTCTCTCTCTCTCTCTCTCTCTCTCTCTCTCTCTCTATCTCTGTGTGTGTGTGTGTGTGTGTGTGTGTGTGTGTGTGTGTGTGTGTGTGTGTGTGTGTGTGTGGAATGGGCTTTCTCCATCTGTTCGCTCTAAAATAATTCTATCTGGCAGTCTCTCTTCCTCTTCCGCTTTTCTCAAAACCTACTAGAATCACTCTATTAATGCTTGAATACAATGCAGTCAAATTACTATGAAACCATAGACCGTGTAGGGAATACATGTCAAAGTTACTTTGAAAACCGGATACTACATAATGGGAACTATAAATCAATTACTATGGAAGCCAGAGACCATATGGGGGACTATAGATATCAAATGATAAAGAAACTATGATACGGAGCATATTATGGGGACGACATATCATTTACTACGGAAGCCAGAGGCCACATAGGAACTACATATCCATTATTATGCAAGCCAGAGGCCGTATGGAGACTGCATATTAATTACTATAGAAGCCAGAGACTGCGAACGACGGCAACAAGTAGACATAATTATAATGATAATAATTAGTCATGTATACTGTTATGTGTTACAGAGGCCACAGAAAAAGTGTTATCGACTGTAAAATCCGCCTCTAGCCCTCATTGATACCCTGCAAATCTCATTCATTAAATAAACTTGAATTTTTTTAATTAACAGACATGCGCACTTATGTTTTGTATATTAACTTTTTCTGTAATTTTAGCTCAGGCACCTAATAAGCTACCCATATTTCCATCTCAAAATAATGTCAAATAGGGTTTGATTATATGGTGCGTCTCTGCTTAAGGCGCAGCGAGATTATTTGAACTGACGCTACAATGGATTGAAGGTTTACCTTCGGAGAAAAGAAACGATTTACAACCCTCTTAACTGACGCACAGTGCTAATTTATTCAGATAATTTATTTAGCGCCCATTCGCTTACAGTCATCGAAACAATATATGCAGACACCGCTGAAGACCTCTTGGGTATTTCCACTAGTGTCTATTCGGAATTTTGTTGTTCGGAAATGACTGCAACTGATCGATTGAGTGAGAGTAGAAGCTGATGAACTTCTCTAAGACGCGAGGAAGAGAGCAGCAAGGTTTAGAGGGGTCCCTGCTCCGCAAAAATACGTTGCTTTAATAGATGGATGGATGGATGGATAGATAGATAGATAGATAGATAGATAGATAGATAGATAGATAGATAGATAGATAGATAGATAGATAGATATATAGATAGAGCAAGTCAGTACATTAGTGAGAGACTGGGTCAGTCCAGCTAACACAAATCTCGATTGACCTGTACAAATAACACACAGTGAGCGTGGAGTCCAAGATATCTCGTGATCAGAATATTTGGCTTTTTCTGGCAAAGGCAGTTGTTTTTTTACCTGATTGGTATCGAGATTTAGGGCGCAAATTATAGATTTAATTTTCGCCGGCATTGGACAGGGCCGCCCCGGGCAACCGCTCCAATCGTCTCCCCGCTCCCTAGGTACGCCACTGCATCCTTTGCTGGCTGATGAAACCGAGATGTCAGCGCTGGGTCACCGAACAGACGATGCCCAGTTAGCGCTCTTGCCAAATAATTACTTTCTGCTATTACCAGACTATATAGACCTATGGAGCACCTATCATCAGGTCCCACAGAGAGAACGAAGATCAACTGACGAAGATTATTCTTATCAGTGGCTTTCTATGGACAAACAGATCGTCAGATTTAGGGACGTCAATCCCCCGAGTGATGGAGGCAACCCCCCCCGGTTCCAAGTGTCACGAAGACAAGATAATCCCTCTAAGTCTAAAAAATTATCCCTCCCCTACCTGAAATTGGAGGCATCTGCCTCCGGACCCCCATATCTGGATGCCCCACCCAGATTTATAATTTGGACTTGTTGTACATGTTGTTCAAGGCGATTGGTCTTCTTTTGAATCGTGTCCAGGTTGAGTTTTGTTTTCTTGTTCTTCTCCTTCTTCTCCTTCTGTTTCCCTATACCCCTGTTCATCCTATTCTTCTTGTTCTCACTTTTCTTCTGCTTCTTCTGATCCTCCTCTTCCTTCTCCTTCTCCTTCTTCTACTTTCCATTTTCTTTTCTTTTTCTTCTTCTTCTTCCTCCTCTTCCTCTTCTTCTTCTTCTTCTTCTTCTTCTTCTGCTTCTTCTTCTCCATCTCCTTCTCTTCCTTCTCCTCCTCCTCCTTCTCCTTCATCTACTCTTCCTTTTTCTTTTCTTTTTCTTCTTCTGCTTCTTCTTCTTCTGCTTCTTCTTCTTCTTCTGCTTCTCCTCCTCCATCTCCTCCTCTTCCTTCTCCTCCTCTTCCTTCTCCTTCTCCTCCCCCTCCTCATCCGAATGCTCCTATATGGCGTTCGCTCGTCTCTATCCAATTCCGGAAAAGACGATAGGATGTCTGTTGGTTAGGATACGTTCCATCCGCCGTTGGCTCTGCTCGCTTTGGCCTCGTCACTCTCATCTACCTCCCTTGACCTCTTCACTTCCTCCTCCATCCAATGCCTCCCTCCCTCCCTCTTCCGCTCCATCCATCCCTCCCTCTCTCCTTCCATCCAATGCCCCCTCTCATCCTCTGCCGCTTCCTCTCTCTCCCTACGTCATCCATTTGCCTCCCTGCCACTTCCCATCGGTGGTTCTTTAGAACGCCGGGCACAACGTCGCCCAGTGCCTTTCGAGGCGTGACGACGAAGGAACTGCCACCAACAGAGAGGCAGAGAGAGACACACACAGGGAAACAGAGACACGCACAGAGAGGGACAGAGACAGAGCGATAGATAAAGACTGATCGATCGACCACTCGCTCGGTCTGAAAATGTCGGCGACACACTCACGACTCCTAGAAGTAAGTCATCGAGTAAGCTAGTCAGTCAGTCAATCAGTTAGCCAGTCAGTCATCAGTCTGTTAGAAAGTAAGTCAGTCAGTCAGTCAGTTAGTCAGTCAGTCAATCAGTTAGTTAGCTAACAAATCGGCGCGACCTGTAGAGTAAAACTAGCCAGCCACTCACAGCCAGCCAAAGCCAGAGTCGCATAGTCACTCAACTATAATCACGCATCTCTGTCTTTGCCTCAGATCTCTTGCATCGGCACGATGAAATACACAACGACGACGATAATGATGATGACGACGATAACAACAACAGTCGTTGCATCCGTGTCATCTTCAGTCGATCTCCCCAGGCCATTTTCGATTCTCTACGATCAGTCGGTGTTTATTCAGCAGCAAAAGCAGAAGCAGGAGCAGTAGTGGCAGCAGTTGTGGTTGGCGGGGGTTTCCCCGTGTCAGACAAAATGACACGGCATTTTGCGCCTCCTCTACCATCTTCGCATCCACCTACTCCATCTCCACCATCTCCACCGTCTCCACCATCTCCATCCGCCCCATCCAGACGCCGTCGGTCTGGGATTGTCTCTGCGGTCGCGAACGCTCCTCGTTCATCGGCTCGCACGAACTCGCCACTCCCGAGATTTGAACGAGACTTTGGACGTGACTAGAATCGGCGACTACTACTTGCATCGCGGATTTCGTCTTCGTGTGGTCACTGCGTCGAGTATCGCAGACGATTAGTTCCATACCTTCTTCTTCTGTCCATCGAGGGACGCACGGTGGAATATTATCTCCCATCTTTTGACCCTTCCTTTCGCGTCCGATCAAGTGTGAAAATTACTGGATATCCTACATGGATTCAAAACCTGATTTTCTCAAGTGAGGGTTACTTCTCAATTAACTGTTAAGCAT
The DNA here is from genome assembly GCA_959347315.1 of Bimastos eiseni. NCBI lineage: Eukaryota > Metazoa > Annelida > Clitellata > Crassiclitellata > Lumbricidae > Bimastos > Bimastos eiseni. Next base: position 9,828,746 of record OY365816.1, on the reverse strand, counting down.
CTAGAGTACTTGCCATTTGCTGTTGTTAAGTAAGATTATCTTGACTTCTAAGCATAAATTTTATTCTGTTTGTATATATTGGCCCTACGATACTATCGATAAGTAACATCGTATTCACAACGGACTATATCCAGTCTAATCACGATTGCATGGTGGTAATACACGCTTTGAAATTTTTGAAAGTAGCTTTATTCTCCAACCTATTATAGTGGACTTTATATAATACATAATGCCTCTGATTAGGTTGTACTGGGAGAGGCGCTATAGAAATACGTAAATACAATACAATACAATACAATAATGTAAAAGTTCCAAATATTATATTATGGCATAATAAAAAAATGATATTCATGATTGTCTAAAGCAATCAAAGTCTGTTATTGTGTTCTTTCCGTTAAGTCCTCACATTTAACAGTAGAAAACTAAACAGTAGACACGAATGAAACATATTGGTACAAGCACTGAAGCGCTGTGGCTGTAGTGTAGCAACGTAGTATCTATATATACCGAAGGCAATGAACGGCGAACGATACACAAACATTATGCCCTGTATTTAGTAATGCAATATAATGCAATCGAGAATTAATGTAGCGTCACTTCAAGACGTAAAAATGCAGTTACCATCAGTCCATCAATGAATCGTGTTGCCAGTTTCTGTGGAATTCTTGATGGCTCCTTGATTGGTTGGCACACTGAACGTCATTCTATGATGTCCTTGACTATGTTTAACTGAATACACGTATCATGTACCGTATTCTAAAGACTGCTATGGCACCTTAATCATAATCATGTACCGTAGTCTAACGACTTCTATGGCGCCTTAATCATAATCATGTTTCGTTCGTTTCTCGTTTATTGCAGCCATAGCAAACGGTGCATGCAGTTAACAAACAATACAGATTATAAACTATAGGCTACAAAAGGCACCCCAAAAGGGATCGAAATCCCGCTAGCAGGGACACCCAAGGAGCTGAAATTAACAAGAGGAAAAGGAAATAATAAATAATAAAAAAAATAATAAATAATAATAATAAATAATAAAAAAGGAAATGTAACGTAATCTAATGATTTCTATGGCGCCTTAATCATAATCATGTAATGTAATCTAACGACTTCTATGGCGCCTTAATCATAATCATGTATTGTAATCTAAAGACTGCTATGGCTCCTGAATCATAATCATGTAACGTAATCTAAAGACTGCTATGGCGCCTTAATCATAATCATGTAACGTAATCTAAAGACTTCTATGGCGCCTTAATCATAGTCATGTACCATAATATAACGAATCTATGGCGCCTTAATCATAACTCAATAGGACATCAACTGTCGCTTCTTTAAGTGAAGCCGTCTTAATTTTTAGCCCCCAATGCGATTTTAAAGCTCGAAAGAAGTGCGATATATGTCACGTTATAATTTATGATCATTAGGATTCATCGCTTGCCTACCCGTAGAGTTGAGCTCATCATAAATTATTCAGTATTTCTGTATAGGAGTAAAATTCTCCAAAAGTTTCTTATATTGATAGAAACATAAATTATGTGAACCTGACGAGTAGAACCAGTCTTTACAACAGAGGAATTCTAGATAAATCTGTATACTTATCTGTATAGTGGTGCTGTCTACACAATTCTAATGACGAAATCAGAGTCTCTGTAGTTGCCAACTCTCTACCATCAATTGAATCACTAATGAAGTCACCCTGTTTTTGCTGGCCTCGATATATACCTAGCGAACATTGACCTCTGGTTCGGACTTACTGATGTTGCACAAATATTAATAAGTCCTTCAAAAACTAAATATTGTGTAGAACTCATACGAGAGGTTTTGACAATGCATGCTTCAAAAATTACTATTAAAACAATGTGTATTGTTTTAGGTGTATATAAACATATATATATATATATAGTTTTGATATCTAAGTTGATTTGGTCTTATGTATACAGACACCTGATGCGTATTATAAACGTCTGTAGTCATAGATGTATACAAGAGAAACACAAGCAGCAGCAGCAGCAGCAACCACTCGTAACATACATGTATAGGATGGAGGAGCCACCGTGGCATACGATGGCATGAATCAAAGCATTGGAAGAATCGATGGATACTTTCATCGGTCGTTGATCTGAGAGGCAGTAGTCACTCGCTCCTACGCATAAATTTTGAATTGACCAGAGTGTGGTCATCATGCATAAAGACTATTACTATTAATCTAGGTCCACTACATGTATATGGGAATCCAAAGGTTTGACTCTACACTTGATTAGCTGCTAAAACAAACTACTTGCTCACTAGCTGTCATTATTATTATTATTGTTATTATTATTATTATTATTATTATTATTATTATTATTATTATTACTATTACTATTATTGTCATTATATTTTATTGTATTATTATTACTACAGTCAAATAATTTAGTGTTGCTGTAACTGCACGAAAGCGCCTATAAAGACAACGGCATTGAATCGTTGGATGCAGACTGATGATAGACGTTGGAAAAGGTAGCTAGTTTCTCTAGGGTCCCTGGTGAACTGTGTCAGGAGGCGACCCAAGTCCTTAATAAAAGCAATTCCATCGATGTTGAGTGGGCCCATTGTCTCAAAGGCCAATGGAACAAAGAGATCAATGGCAGCGAGCTGGCTGTAGGGAGTGTAGGCCTACTTGACTTTAGAATAGAATAGAAGTTTATTGAAACCATCATTGACAGTTCATTACACAGGAAAATAACATTCATCTGTTTAAATATGACGAACTAATAAAGTAAATCATTTAACTAAATAGGAGAAGATGGACAATAGGCGTTCCAAAGGGGAATGATCCCCGCTTGGAAGGCACCTCTACTTTCAACAAATGACATAATCATTTTGGATGGCGGCTTATATTAAGCGATTATCCAGTAAGTAATGTCTTAACCCATTCATCAGATGGTTCAAAATAGATTAACAGTATATCATTGTGACAAGGTAACAATAAGAAATAAGCTTAACTAATCTTATCTAGTGTAATCCTACCACTTCAAACAATTATCGGAAGACTGAAAGTGAAAGATTGTATAGAGCTGTCTCAAGTAAAATAGACAACTGCGTATTTACAGGATTAGCAAATTCCGCGAGTGAGATTACTTAGACACATTATATTGCAAGAAGTAAGAGTTCAAGAGTTTAGGAGGAAGAATTTAAGAGCATTCTTGAACAGATAATAGTTAGGAGAGTTTCTAATTTCAGTAGGGAGAGCGTTCCAAACCAGCGGACCAGTCAGTGGCTTTGATAGAGAATTTCCTTGTGTTAGTTTTGGATGCCAGAACTCGATAACCGGAAGAGCCTCTAGTATCATGGGAATGAATTTCAGAGCTTAACGAAAAATAGTTTTGGAATGTTCTAGGTAGGAGATGATTTCTAAAACGGTAAACGAAAAATCCAATTTGTAAAGTTCTGATCTGGGTTATATTTAATAGTTTGTGGTCGCGAAATATAGGGGCTGTGTGAGAGTTTCTGGGTAGCCCACCAATGAATCTAATCGCCTTTTATTGCAAGATTGTCAGTTTATCGAGTCTAGACTCGTAATTTGATGCCCAGACTAGATTACAAAAGGTCAACTATGGATAAATCATAGTGTAATACAACTGCTTCCTTATTTTCATAGGCAGTTTGTGGGCAATCTTGGCAAGAATACCGACATTTTTAGATATTTTTGTAGTTATGTAATTTATATGAGCTTTCCAGGTTACGAATTTGTCAATGTAAACTCCCAAAAAACGCGCGTTACCAACTTGCCTTATCAGGGTGCCCTTAATGTGTATGTTTAAGGTAGTTGGTTTGACCTTTTTAAGCGAATGGAACAAAATGTAGTTAGTTTTATCGATGTTTATAGTTAATTTGTTTGCTGCGAACCACACTGCAACCCCATCCAGCTATATGTTGAGGGTGTCTATGAGTGTCTGATAGGAAGCATGGGAGAAGAATAGATTTGTGTCATCAGCAAACAATATCATATGAATGGTGGAGGAGATAGATGCAAGATTGTTGATGTAAATGAGAAACAAAAGTGGTCCCAAATTAGATCCCTGGGGGACGCCATAGTTGTTTAATAAGATATTTGAGGTATGTCCATTGCAGTAAACTCTTTGAGTTCTGTTGTGGAAGTAGCTTTTGAACCAGTTCAATGGGATACCCCTTATGCCATAATGCTCAAGTTTGTTTAGCAGTATAGCTTGATCAACTGTATCGAATGCTTTGGCCAAGTCTAATAGGACCCCCACCGAATATTCTTTGTTATCTATAGCTTTCGAGAGTAATTCGTCGATGCCCAACATTGCCATAAATGGGGAGTGGCCAGCTTAATAATTATGCTTTCTTCCTCTTAGTTACAACCTCTGCTGCCGGCCCTGCTGTTACTCTTACTATTATTATTGGTATTATAATTATTACATAGGACATTAATTAAGCCAGACATATCGCCAGATTGTTTTTACTATATAGAGCTGTTGTGATTACGAGGTAGGCCTATATATGCCCTGTCGGGGCTCTGGGCGTAACTAAAATGTCCTTGATCGAGTTTTTCTTCTGATAGATATGCGAACTTTTACTCGATATTTATCGTCTATGGGGACTAAGGAAACTATGGGTACTGTGGGAACTGAGTCCTAGATTAGGTTCGCGTGTCTTAATAGATTACATCAATCCTGATTCTGATTTATCATGAAATAACCTTAAAGAACTCAGTCCTCATTTCACATTGGAATAACTTACATGGAATACTGTTATAACGGATTATAAACGAGACTTAAGAGTCCTTCTCTTTTTTAGCTTCATAAAATGTACATCATAAGCTTGCAGACTCTTTCCATCAGACTCTTTCCATGCTGGTCCACTCATTTCCCACGGTATAGGGTCCTTTATACATTGGCTAAAAATTTCGCCCGTGTTTAACTCGAAACTCCGGTTTGATTGTCCGTTCGTGTTCATTAGGTCCGACTTTACTACTACATCGTTGGATCAAGATGAACCATCTTGATACCATTATATCCCACGTTGATTGGATGGAATCGCGCGATAAAGCGACCAATGGCGGACGCAAAGAATTGGAGCAGATTGGCAAGAGAAGCATATCCGACTGTAGCAATCATCTGAGATGGAGGGATGACGTTACAAATTAGAGCGTAATATAATTATCCCAATCTTTCTGGTTGATTTATCGAAGAGATGTAATGTAATCGGGCACTTTTTATAGCTCCCCGTAAATATATGTTCTCAGAGGCGCTCTATACGCGCTGTCCTACTACGTTAGATGTCATTATGATCGCATAAAATACATCAGTTAGCAAAACCTCTGCACTTTAAGCTGAAAAGAAATGCCTGATACAGCTGCGCAATTCTTCATTGGCTGAGAGGCGTCTGCTAGAAAATCATAAATAGCCTATCATAAAACTTCAATAGTCCAGGAATGGAAACACTTAAAAACTGCCCACCCATCTCCAACCTTACACTATCACTTCAAAGTAATTGAGAAAGCAAACACGCAGCAGTAGCTATTCCGAGATTTTAATAATACAGCTGCTGCTAGTTTTGGCTCGCCTGTAAGTCCAAGAAGGCAATTTATCAATTTATTAATAGGATATTATTGTTGAGAACACTTATAAGTGAAAGTGGTGCTATATAGGTTGATAGACTTTAGATTCTCACTTTCGCTGCTCTCCATCTATGCTGATGCTGCCTCTGTTGAGTTTTCTTCTTTCCTTATTAAATTCTATTTTTATAACTCGGTCCAATTCATCTAATATATAGTACATACATTCCTTGCTTTTCGTCTCTGTCCAACCTTCGTAAATTTTCTGAAACCACGATTTCTCTCTCTCTCTCTCTCTCTTCTCTCCTCTCTCTCTCTCTCTCTCTCTCTCCTCTCTCTCTCTCTCTCTCTCTCTCTCTATCTCCTCTCTCTCTCTCTCTTCTCTCTCTCTCTCTCTCTCTCTCTCTCTCTCTCTCTCTCTCTCTCTCTCTCTCTCTCTCTCTCTCTCTCTCTCTCTCTCTCTCTCTCTCTCTCTCTCTCTCTCTCTCTCTCTCTCTCTCTCTCTCTCTCTCTCTCTCTCTCTCTCTCTCTGTATCTATCTGTGTCTGTCTCTCACTATCTCTCTATATCTCTATGTCACACACTCTCTTTTTCTATCTCTGTGAGTGTGTCTCTCCTCTCCATCAATCTAACTATCAATCAATCTGTTTATCTATCTATCCGTTATGTACATTTGTATTTATATCTCACCGTTTCTGTCTGTCTGTCTGTCTGTCTGTCTGTTTGTCTGTCTCGCCCTTTTAATTCCATCTCCCGCACATATCTTCCATCAGATCAGTCTTCCAGTCGCTTTCTCCTCTTCCACTCCAGTTTTCGTTATTTCTCAGTAAGCTTGTTTTTTCTCCTCCTTCATCTTGAGATCTTCTGATGGTCCTTTTAAATGACGCTATATAATTACATCCATGTATAAGTAATCATGCATAAAATAAGAATGCTTACGTATAATCCATATCTTCACTTTGTATGTTTTCCTGTCTGTTTTCAGTGTTTATATAGATCTGTCAATGCCTGTCTAAGGATCTCCTCAGTCTCATCGTGTTCAATATACCCTCTTGGTGTTTGTTGTGGGCCACGTGTGAGATTCTAATGGATATCTTACCATGCAATGTCGTGATCGTTTTCATCTGAATTTTCTTCTCAATCATTTGTCCAGGCCCTCCTTTAATTTTCACAATTATTCTTGACCAGCACCTAGACCATACACATATATACGTTTATATATATATATGTATACATATGCTGCATGGCATGCGGCAGCCTTGTTCTCTTGAAACAGAGCCAAGTTTACATTGGACACCTACTACACGGATACAAAGGGCCTATCTCGGTTCGCCAGCAACTAACGTCCCGTGAGAGAGA